>CAMOHE010025420.1:0-28371 GCA_946598075.1 Artocarpus hirsutus | reverse complement strand
ACACAGACTACTTGTTTACACATGGTGGTATTGCCATATTTGGCGATTTATTAAGCAAAATTTGTTGTTTCATCTTCGAATCACGTTGAAGTATTGGAGTCAAGATTGTGTATTATTAATTATTTGTCCGACATATCTAACAAACATAAGACTTTTCAATCATCAAAGAAAGGCCAACAACATTCTATGAGAATAGTGTAACATGTATCGCTAAGTTGGGAAGACATAACAAAGCATGTTTCACAACAATGTTTTTTCATGCATAAGCTCCTCAAGGACAATTTCTATCAAATTTGTTCAAGTGAAAAAGTTAAGGTACAAGACTAGCATACATCGACTTGGAAAGCTTTGTTGACATGTTGACATGAGGGGGAGGTTGTTGCATATTGCACTCTTTTGTCCTTAACATAAGCTTTGTTCCATTGGGTTTTCTTAGCAAGGTTTTTAACGAGATAATTTTAAACGTAAATCTTATGAAAATAATTTACTCTTCTTTCCTTAACTAGGATTTTTTCTCACAGGGTTTTTCTTGGCAATGTTTTTAACGATGCATATATTCTTCAGTAATAAACATCCAAAGGAGAGTGCTATGAATAAATTAGTTTACTAGTATGAATGTTCATATTCCTAATACCCTCATGAACTGTATTGTCCTACCTTAATTACCATTAGTGTTGATACTTTATAACCTTCATAGCGTCTCAATTACCACTCTATTAGTGTTATTTTGTTATTGTAACCCTTGACTTTTGACTTCTCTTACTTTATGATCCTTGGCCTATATGATCCTTGGCCTATATATATGACATTTAAGAGCTTATATTTGTACACAATATGAGATGGTGGATACTAAGATTTTTTCTCTCTATTTCTACAATTTAGTTCTTTCCATTTCTTTTATAATAATTTATGATATATTGATGTTATTTTGAAAAATTCAAGAATTATTAGAAATGTTTGAATGCAATATAAAAATAGATATTTATAAAATTTGTAACTTTAAACAGTTATTTAAAAATATACATTGGTTTTAATTGATTTGGGAAAAAAAATAGGTATATTGCGAATTATACATTATTTAATTTAGTAAAATTGAAAATTGAATTATGTGTATATTTAAAAATTGAATTATGTCGTAGAAGTTAAAGTAGAAAAAAAGGTTCTATTAAACACCCTAAATTTACTGGTTGTTAAACAAGCGTCTACAAGAGATACCAAATGGGCCCCAGATACATTAGACATTTTAGAATTTATTTCTGGCAGCAATATTCTATTCTAGAGGGAAAATTGTAAAACAAAACAAGACGGCTTGATTGAAAAAGAAGTCATTTCATATATACTCAAAACATATGGCTCACCAGGGAAACAAAAGCATTGATGAAAATGCTTTTCAAACATTAAATAAATGACCCACCAGTTTACTTGCCCTGAAGAGCACTAGGCTTTCTGTTAACCCAGCAGCGAGGGTCACTTCGATGGATAAAATGGCCCATTTCTCGCCATCCAACATGTGATCTTATTTTATGTCCTCCAAGGCAAAGAAACTAAGAGGACGCCAAGAGGCCGTCACACCACCTAGTGGCAACCGGAAAAGATCGTTTTCCAAGGGCAACTCCAAAAGTATTTGGAGCCTGTCATGTATATGAGACACACAGGCATGCATATCATTTTCAAAAGCATTACATAATGTTTTGGTTTCAGTCATAGTACTGCAAGATTTTGCTTCACCCGGTAAGGATAACGATAAGAGCCTATGACCGATGCTGTGACGATGTTCTATCGGGCCCATGCCGTTGTCGGAAGCCGCTGGATCTTAGAGCAGAATCTGACCCGCCAGCTGCCTGGTTAAAGGCAACCCACCCTGGATCTCTGTCAACCTGGTTTGATGAAAATGCTGTCAAATGACCTCTTTCCCATGCATATCGACTCAACAAAGGATTTTCGGGTTCTTGGAAGTTACGAACTGATGACCCTGATGGGAAAAAATAGAAACCGCCAGACTGATCCGATGATGAGGCCACCGGTCCTACTTGGGCTGACCCTCTATGATTGCTTGATCTTCGGTTGCTGGGAATGACAGGCGTTCTCATGCTTGGTGAATTACTAGGTTGTGTTTGTTGCTGATAATACGCCTGGAGAGCTTGGACTCTATCACGGGTCCGAGCATTGCTCCCTGGATAAGGAGGAATCATCGAAGAAGTGACTGAGCTGCCAGCTCTAGCACTAGAACTGCAAAAAGAATGTATAGTCAGTGTGTCCTATTGATTCACAGAAGGAATACCCAAGGAAAGAAATATCTTCAGAAATTATAGCTCTCGAAAGCGTGATTAATTTGTCCAAACAAAACTCTGTAATTTCCTTGGCTTTATTGGTCATCAAAAAACTAATGTGTCGATCATTGTCCTAGGAAGGAGAACCTGTTACAAGAGCTCCATGCCTCCATTGACCATCAGAGAGTAACTCACTACACATAACTAAATACAAAATTCAAATTGTTAAGGAGTACCTGTGACCAACAAGGAATGGATGCATAAAAGACCCTGATCTTGGCATATCAGAGCTGGCCCTAGATGGTCTCTGACCAACAGTCGGTATGGAAGGCTGATCTGCACCTCCAATACGACTGCTCGTTGTAGAAAATGGAGGCGAATGGTGATCCCAACTGTGATAATGAAGATCCATGCCAGGAAAAGCATAAGAAGCAGACCAATCACTAGGAACTGACGTACCATTCCAGTGATTGTTAAAATTAGAAGCATCAGAAACACTTCCGCTGGAGTTTGAGGATGAGGGATGAACAGGCCCAAAGTAAGCAATATATGGGCAAGGGTGACTGGCAGAGGATACTGCTGTATGCTCAGCAAAAATAGCATGCTGTCCAAATAGATCATGATCTGCATTGCAACACTACTCCGTTGAATGTTTTTAGCCAAATTGAAAAAGAGAATAGAGAGAGAGAGAGAGAGAGAGAGAGATAGAGAGAGTAATGAAAATTTTATTACAGCATATTACTCATCACAAGAAGCGGAAGACCACAACCAAGTTAAGCAAAAGAATGATAAGGAAAAAATAAAATAAAATAACTTACATGCAGATGATGAAAACTCCCCATCCCTGCGAGTGAAAAAGACAAATTTTTAACTTAAGGGACAAAATGTCATGCTTAGGAATACGAAAGAAAGAAAATTAAAAACAACAACAAGAAGATGAGAAACAAAATACAAGAAAAGCTCTACCCTTAATTCTAGGTGTACAAGAATTAAAATCATCAAAACCTTTTTATGAAATACTGAATATAGCAGAACAATTAACGGATTTTATATCTTTCTCTTCCGAAACAATGAGCACAAAATTTGAAAAGCAAAGGAACTTTAAAAAAAGCTAGTTAAGTCTCAACAAAATATCACATGTACAGATGAATTAGTGATAAAAACCTATTCAAATTATGTGGCCATAAATCCTTCCATAAGAAGAATAACATGACAAAACTAATGCTTAGTAGCTCATCATACTGCATCCTCTGTAAACATTTTCCCAGTGTTGCACCAAATATATGCTAGCAATATTTTAAATCCTCCTATCAGAATTATTTTAAGCACACAAAGTCAACTAGTCAATATAGCATCCTATCTTAAACCAAACCATATTTACCAACGACCAAGGGGACTTGATGGCTGCTGCATTTGCAACAAACTACTTTATTCGCTTACAACAAAATATATGGAAGGAAATAAAAATACTGCACTACTTTATTAAAAGTATTTCAACTAGGGAGCTACCTCAATGATTTAACATCCTATCTCACAACACCACCTCAAAAAATAAAACATAAAATCCTAATCCACGGCGTACCTATTTGCCATTGACTGACTGGTCTTTTTGCACTTGTAACAAACTAGGAAGAGTAAAAGGCAGATTTATGTGCGAGCGTATATGAAACTGACACAGATACAGAAATTATTTTTCTCAGAAAATAGATAGCAGTTGGCAAAGAATGCGTGGTAGATATATATATATATATATATACACTTCATTGCCAATACAGTTGTAAATTAATGTTCCAATGCCAAATTTTAGCATTTGAATGGTAAAATCACTCTCCAATGTAGTGCTGTTTTTGGTACTAAATTTGGCACCAAGTATAGGATATGCTAAATTTTTGGCATTTGTATTGACTTTTTAATTTTCAATTTTTTTATAGTCAATTTTTTTTTGGAGCAACATTGTCATTTTCAAATTAATTTAAAGAAAAATGCTAAGGATACTAACTCTAATCCCAACTTGTACACCAACTTATGAGTTGTCATGTTTTTATTGGTAGGTGTTTAAAAGACTGCGGCATCATAGATTGCAACCACCAATGAATTAATGACAACTCAAGAGTTGGGATAAAAGTTGGGAGTACGGATGTATCCCAAGCATTACTCTAATTTAAAATAAAAAATTTACTTGTTCAAGTTCCAAAGCTTAATATTTAAAACAAATTAGACACAACATTTGAAATAGCAATATGCACTAGAGCACAAAATAAAATAACATAAATATACAATTTCACACTTTTTAGTGCCAAATAAAGCATTGGCATTTGCGTTAAAGATGGTATATACCCCGGATCATCCACATTTACATAAAAACCACCAAACAAAACACGTGCTCGCATACCCATATATGTCTTATGTATGTATATATGATACACATGCAAACAGACACCGTATATAAAAGGAAGACTCTCTAAAGTGGAAAATAAAAATTTCAGAATTATCAAGAAAAATGTCATAAAACCAGTCAACCATCAAGGGCGGGCCAAAGGCCTCGTATCCTTATGATAAATGTTATAATAAAACACACCCACACACGCGCGCGCGATGAGTTCAATTGTAAACGTGACAGCCTTAACATTAATGTTTAATGAAAGACACCTAGTATGCCCAAGGACAACGAACTCTAACGTTAGCTTATTTATTAAAAGAAAAAAAAAAAAGGGACAGCAAGTGTCAATCATACATATACTTCCTTCTAAACACTTGCAATCATAGCAGTCCTAATAGTTGTGCGGTTTCTACCTTCATTTTAAAGAAATTTTCATTTTCTGAGGCTTACAAGCAAAATTATTATTATTATTTTTTGTTTTTGTTTTTGTTTTGTTTTTTTGTTTTTTTTTTTTTTTGGTTATCCTACTTGATACCCACCACCCCTAATTTACAACTCCCAGGATTCAAAAATGGGAGACCCTGCTTCCCACCCCCACCATCCGGGCCATCCCCCAAATGAGCCAGAAGCAAATTAGTTACATGTTAGGATACTCAAACTTCTGACCATGCATATACAGAAATGTGGAACCGAAACTTTATTAACGAAAGGAAAAAAATGGAAAATAAACTGACCACAAATTTTCAGCATACAAACTAACGAATTAACCCAGGTGAAAGCTTTAATGTTCGAGATCATGCTTACTCAAATGATGAAGAAAGTCGCGGTAAGCTACCAAATGGACACCAATGGACACCAAAAGACTGCAAAAATAAAAAAGAAACCAAACAGCATTAAAAATAGATCAAATTCCAGCTCCTTTCTATCTGTTCATCTCTTTGCCCAAAAAAAATGTTCATGCAAACACGCATACAAAAGTACCTAGATGAACAAACAAAATGTGTCTAAAATAGGCTCCTGAAAAGACGGCCGACTGTGGAAGGGGGAAAAAAAGATCCACAATTAGGCATGTGGATCCCACATTTTTTGAGTTAACCAATAGCATGGTACAGAAGAATCTAAGCGAATGCCTTTAGTTTACATACTTAGATAGAAACTATGATTAGTCACTTCTAAAATGGGTAAATTTAAAAAACGTAATGGATGCCCACTCTTCACAGCCAAAGTGCTTTTACACTTCAAAATAGAACTTCTAAAATGATTTTCTAAAAAATCCCACAAAAATTATGCTTAGAATGGGCTTTGAAGTTGTATTGCCATATCAAAACATAACTAATGAACAATATTATGTGATAAGGAAAGAAACTTAAAAAGAAATTCAAATAAAAGTTTACTCTACCATTTCAGAGTAGCTTAAATCATATAGATCCTCATCATGGGCCCAATCATCCATGCTAATTTCAGGAAATGAGCGAGAACCGTTAGCATAAAGCCATTGGCCTTTCTCAATCTTCCGGCAATTAGGGCATTGCATAGCACCCTTTACATTGAATGCCGAACCAATGCAATCTGAAAAATTATAACAAATAATTACGGGAAGAGAAGTGCACAAAAGTGAAGTTATCGTCACATTAACAACAAATCGTTTTCTGAAAAATATAATGGAAATACTAATATTTCATTGGAAAAAAATGCTAATTGTTAGCACAACTAATGTCTTGAAAAATGTAGTTCAATTAAAAAAAATAGAAATCTAAGTTGAAGTAAAATGTAACCAGGAGGCTGCAGTAACATCATTCACATTTGCTTAACAAAATACTAATACTTCAACCTAGGATGCAATAGGCCCGTTTGGCATTGCTTTTACTTGTACTTTAATCCAGCAAAAGGAAAGAAGCAAAAGCTATGGATTTTCAATAAGTTTTTGGAGCCACATTTTTCAAAGAGCTTAAATGGGTTAAAATGGTTTTAAAATTTTTAAATACGTAATAAAAATGTTATAATGAAGTTTATAATGTCTTATAAAAACTCTGCTATATTTTTGAAACTCTATTTCAGAAGCAAGAAGCCACATTTTGTGACTTAGATTGAAAGCACTTCTAGAGAGCCAAAGCACTTTTCGCAAATCATCCAAACACTTCCCCCCACTTTTCGACTCAAGAAGCCAAAAGCACTTCTAGGAAGCCCCCCAAACACGCCCAATATCAAAGCAAAGATTGCAAACATGTTTGCACATAACTATATAGGTGTACTTGAAATTTCAAAAAGATAATCCAAATGATCAACTTGTAAATATTATACGTATACAAGAAATCACAATGCTGACAGTGGACCACCGATAAACTGCAGATTGAGACTTGTTGAACTTGAGGGAAAAATGTTGGACATAAGAGTAAGGGGTTGTCAGGCAGGAAGAGTAATTGGTACCGTGTATAGAAAAAGTTACATATTCAAAGTTCATTTTATTGACGCCCACGAATTTCATTACCCCATTAAAAATGATGTTTGTGATTTACTTACCAAACACTAGCATCGTTTAAAGAATTTAATCCCCAAAATGATAAAATAGCCGATCAAAAAACAAAAATTATCTAACAAAGGAGAATTCTCACAATAAGTCCTCATCCCCAGAAAAAGCTCTCTCTAATTGCTCTATTCCAGGTGTTCAGACCATACACAAACATTTGTACTATCATCGAATCACCAAAATTAATATAAAATTAGCTCGTAATTCATTGCATCAAACAGCAAGCTAGAACATAATTCCAGAAATATGATCTAATCAGCAAAAACATTTTGATACATAGGTAAATATAAATATAAACAAAAAATCACCTAAATAAGCGACGAAATGACGATTGTAATCCACAATTCAATTTCCTAATCAACCAAACACCTCATCAAAATTAAAATTACGAGAAAAAGAAAAATCCAGATCTTAAGGATGCGAAACCAAACAAAACCAAAATCTATAAACAAATCCGAAGGCGAATCTCGCTTACCGAGATGGAATTGATGGCCGCATAGAAGCTTGGCCCAAGATCTATCCCCATTATCGGAGACGACCTCGAGGCAAATCGAACAAGAGATGGAACCAGCGCCTCCGCCGCCACCACCAGCACCAACACCGCCGCCACCGCCAAGGCAGGACTTTCCAACGCAACCGCCATCGGCGTCGTCGACTACCACATCATCGTCGTTCCCCAACCCCATACCAGTTTCGCAAAAATCAGAAAACCCTAGTCGCCGTCCCAGCTACCTTACGAAGTCCGAAACAAAACCCAAAAAAAGGAAGAAGAAGAACGTTCTCCGGCGACGAGCAAGGAAGGAAGCGCCGGACAGTGAAACGACGTCGCCGCGTCCGAGAATTAGGGGGTTACGGAATTGCGACTGAATTGGATTGGATTGGATTGTGTTTTTTTTTTTTTTTATTGGTTTTTTTGGTTTCGTTTTTCTTTCTTCAGCGAGCGAAGACGACCCGTCAGAGACGGTATTTCTTTTCTGGGATGCGAAATTTTCTGATGGGAAAACTCAAATAAATAAATAAATAAAATGAAAAAGAAAATAGAAATTTAGTAAAAGTCTTTGCTTTAGTCGATCTCCTCCTTCCTCTTCTTTCTCTCTCCCTCACATACGGCTTTTGCTTCCTGGTTTCTAATTTGTTTGGCTGCTGTTTCTAATTTGTATGTCTGCTTTCTCTCTCTACATCTGTGAGTGAGTAGGGGAATTCCAACCGTTGGATTGGATTTCCATTTCAGTTAATGTATATGGGCAGCTCCAACTGTTATGACAGTACTAAAATAAAATAATAAGAAAAATCCTTTTCATCACAATATTGCTATAAAACTATAAGACTTAGTTTAATAGGTAATATATATTTTAGAGTAAATCTTATTATTTTATTAGTAATAGGTTATAACCTGATATGATTATATAAAATTGTTCAAAAAATAATAATATAATAATGACAACTATATATCAATAGTGATGAACGGCTAGGATTGAGTTTTAGGGTAGGATTATTTTTTCTTTTCAAGATTTTGGAATGTGTAGGGCATTTTTTTTTTTTTTTAGGTAGATTTATAGTAAGTCTTATTTTAGTCCTTAGTATTTTAAAAGTTCGTTGTTAATTTATTATTTTGATTTATTTTGGTCTCTCCTTTAGTAAAGGTTTAAATATCTAACGGAATTTTTTTAAAACTGTCTCACTTTAATTCTTAATTATTACTTTGTTTAACTTTGATCTCTCTTTTAAAATTAGTTAGGGACTCAAATAAGACATTTGAAAAGTTTCTCATTAAATACTTAACAACTAACTAGGAGAAGGACTGAAACAAAGTAATAAATTACACACCAAAATAGGACTTTTGAAACGTCAAGGACTAAAATGAGACTAAGGGAAACTTGAGGGACTTTTTATGAGATTAATCTGTTTGTTTTTTATTATGAATACTTTTTTGGGAAAACAAACATCTGGACGGATTTTTCTGTGGGCTTGATGTCAATGATCTTTCAAGGATTTTTTTTTTACTTTTTTTTTCTAAAAAGATTTTTAATGATTTTTTCTTACGCAATGCAATTTATTCTGCTTTTAAAAATATAAGAAAAAATAATAGAAAATTTTGAAAATGATTATTACAATGCATGAGAGGAGAATTTACGGGAACTTTGGCTAGGATAAGTTCGAAAATTACCTAAAAGAGGGGGAGGTGTGACTAAATTACATATACAACGTTATCCCAAAGTAGACTCTTTATTGGACATACGTATCAATATGGAAATAAAGTATATTAAATAAATAAAAACGTGCATGATCAGATATTACTTATCAAAAAAAAAAAGGAAAGAAAAGAAAAGTTTACTCTTGAGAACAAAAAAAAAAACACAAAAGCCCAATCTTTATAAAATGAAACGAATCCATGCCGAAAATGAAAATGGACAATGCAAATGCTATAAGACTAGTGTATGTGATGTTATAATAAATAAAGAGAGGAAGAGGGAGTGAATTCCAAGAACTTGCGGAAAAATAAAAAATTTGGGCTATTAAAAACGTTTGGTGGTTGGTAAGGGTTGTTGGAAAAATTCCAAGCCAATAAGGGGAAAGAAGTGATTGTTGGAAAAACTAAGTAAAATATACAAATATTAGAAATAATACTATAAACAGTTTTAAATAAATTATTTATTAAAAAATTGATTTGTTGAACACACAATTACTCAAACAATTGAGCCAATTAAGATCAGAACTTTCTTAAAAATTATCACTTAAGTTCGTAAAACTATCTTGGTTGTAAATGGCTGCACGCCTACACTAACTCTTCATTTTTGTTTTTATTTTTTATTTTTTATTTTTTGATACAAGGAGAGGAATGCCACAACTTTTAAGTGAGGCTCAGCGTGATTCAAACCATTAACCTATGGTTAAGGTGGAAAGACTTATAACCAACTAGGCTACCCTCACTCATCTTTTTTTTTTTTAACTTAAGGGTTTCAAACTCTTTATTTTTAGATAAAGTTAGGTATAATTTTACCGCTAAGTTATGTTTGTTCATAACTCTTCATTTTAATTCCAAAAATAAAATAAAACCTAAGATTTTTTTTATATGTGAAGAAATTAATCCACTATAACATTTTTTTAATTGAAATAAGTCCACTGTAACATATTACTAAGGGTGGCAAAATCGTGTTGGTGTCATGTTTGTATCAGCATGTTTACAGCACGACACGTTTAGGCCGAACACAAATACGACACGATTAATAAACGTACCAAAAATACAAACACGAACACTACACGCTTATGGCATGCGTAATACGGCACGACATGATTAACATGATTACTAAGCAGCCCGTGACAGGTTGATACGATAACAATACACATATAACATATTTATGACCTAGTAAACTAAAAATTTAAAAAAAATAAAATTTTTTTTTTTAAACGTCAATAAAGAAAATTAACAAAAACACAATATCTAATTAATACTAACGTACTACGAATATTTCAAATATTTTTATTTTTAAGTTTAAATGTGTTATAAACAAACGGGTAGTGTCATGCCGTGTCGACACGTTTACGGCTCGTTTTATTAAACATGTTAAGACGTATTAGCAAGAATTTAACTCGTTTATTTTTGTGTTATTCGTGCCAACCTATTTATGGCCCAATTAATAAATGTACAGTCCAAACCTGTTTATCTCGTGTCGTTTTCGTATCGTGTCATCTTATCATGTCTAAAATCGCTGGCCCTACATATAACCATAGTCAACTAACAAAAGGAAATGATTCTTACATTCGTACTATTTTAACCAATAAACTTTATCCAAAAATAATAATTTATAAGATTAGTTTACCCAAAAATAAATAATATTGAATTATAGATGTAAGACGAAAAAGGTCAAAAGACTAAAGATTATAAATTTAGAATGTACTAAGTTCAAGCGTAATAATTATATCGTTTGATAAGATTAGGTTTGAGTCTTGTAAACCACTCAACCAAACCGCAAACCGCAGGCCAAGTTGGGCGATGTGTTGGATCACGTGCGTAGCACAGCCTATGGGTTTAGGCTGAAGAATCCGGCCTTGGAATAATACATGCCCATTGTTTTTACTTTTGTTTATTTCCTTTTCTTTAAGAAAAATTGCCTTTTCAAAGTACTAAACTAAACAGTTACCATAACTTAAAAAAAAAAAAAAAAAATTGACTCACATGGAGTAATATAGCCAGTGAAATCTACAGTCAATTTGTATTTGATGTTATTGGGGATTCGACATCGTTTCAAGGATGATTTGGCGTCTTAAGATTGTCCTGGTGATCTTTTTTACGGGAAAAATCTGCATTGAGTAGTTAAAATGATCCGATGCTTGAGTCAATAAGAAATACAGGAGAAACAAAGTAAACCATGCCAAGGATGGGAGAGATTGTTGTGGGCGTCTATGAGAAAGTGAGTGAATAACAGAGTAATAAAAAGTGTGCGAGGGTTGGGAAATACTCGTTCATTTACAAAGGAGGCTAACTACGAGCTAGTTAACTGACTTCAACTAGGGTTTTCCATTTAAATTGAAAAGATACTTTACTTGTCCAGGATAAACTCAATTTTCTTTTGAGATCTATATCTGCCAAATCCATTATGTTTAAATCAGAATGTGCGGTGTCTCTTAATTTCCCAGATTCAATTGTATAAAAAAATATCAGAAAATATTCGTTGTGGTAGTTGATATGACTCCTTGGCAAGTAGCCGATATCAATACATGGACTTGTAGTCATGTCTGAGAGTCGAGTCGATCTCCTAACAGGTTCTATGTAAGGAGTAAATTTCTCTTGTCGTATTTACCAAAAAGTAGGCTGACCCATGGATCTTGTCTTCCTGCTTTAGCAGCCGAAAGTGATCTAAGTTGGCATATATGTAAGACAAGGATGGAATTTGAGTCCAACAGATACCTACAGTAGGTTTAAAGTTACAAGTTTCAACTCTCCAATTCTAACACTTCATTTTAGACTAAATGAATCAAAATGGGACGATTTTTTCCAAGCTTGTCCAAAAGTTACATAGCAAAACCAACGGATATTTCATATCCATAATTGAGTAGTTTGTCACATTCACACACTTTCTTTCTTTCTTTTTTTCTCTCTTTCTTTCTTTTTTAGTGGAATTGCCATATTTCACACTTGAGAATTGAGATACTGTGATCAGACTCGAGGGATATATATAGAAATTCCTATGGGAAAGGAATGACTTGCCCTCTAGCAATTCTATACAGGCAAAGAGAGATTCTGCAAAGTTTTGTTGGCAACAAATTGATATAAAGCCTGTTTGAGTGGGTTTTGTTGGTTGCTCTTTGGTAGAATATTTAGGTGGAGTACATATCTGTCCAAGACCAGCCTTGCTTTACTGGCTTCCTTCAGGCACATCCCCCCTTAACCCTGGTCCCTAGTTAATATATATTGCTTATAAATAAAATTACTGATAATTTCATTATTGATGTTGTTCAATGATGGTGCGAAAACTTGTTGATCCCACTTTTGGAAAACAATAGAGATGTTGTATGCATGCCAGGAGTTGTCATACTCATGTACAAAACCAAACAAAAACTGTAGGATTAACCTCATTGAATAGTGAAATAATGCCAAAAAAAAGTATTTTGGAACTAATTAATTAGTATGATTTGCCATTTTGCAATGAATTATGAAGTGCGGGCCTTTGTGCCCCTTGCTCAGCCAAAATAAATAAATAAATAAATAAATTATGTGGTGTCAATATTAAAAGCTTATTTGAAAAGGCTTCTTAAAAGCTGTTTTTGGCTTCTTAAGTCTAAAAGCTACTTTTAGAAGTGCTTAAATAATCTCTTAAAAGTGTTTTGGCTTTTTAAAAATGCTTCCAATCTTACAGTAAATCATTTGTATTGAATCATAGAGCATTGTTATTCGATTGGAGTCGTAGGACAATCTTCATGCAATTTTGGTTTTTGTTTTTTTTTTAAAAAAAAACTAAATTTTATGATCAAATGAAAATAGTTGATGGATTGTTGTAATGTATATAAGAATTTTGGAAATTGAATAATACCTTCATATTATACTTATCGATGTAAATAATATTAAGTATCAAGCTAAAAATATTACCACAATCCAAATATACTTTTGTATTAAGATTTAAGAATCATGCAATAGTATATTTTTTGGGGGATTTTTAAAATCATTGAATTATATGACAAATGTATTAGGATAGATGCCTCTTAAAGCATACAATGTTTTCTAAAGATTTACACATTTATAAATAAATAAATTGAATTTATTCATTATATCTACATGTGTGTTGTGAATAGTTTATGAGTATTATTAAAATTCTATAATTATCTATATGACCTTAAATATTGTATGTAGGTGTTATATATAAGAGGATAATATTTAAGGATGATAATTAAAATGGTCAGTAACATATGGTTATTTATTATAATTAATTATTCAATTCAAGTATAGCATTTTTAATTAAGCGTTACTAGTGTAGGTCATTTTCATTAAAAATGAAAATAGTTAATGTAGTAAGTCATTAAATGAGTGTATTGTACATAAATGTGATTATGTAGGATTGGGACATGATGTGATATAAACAACTAATAATTTCTGTTAAATATAGGAAGTTCTGACCACATCGATTGATCGTCATATATAAGATGATCTTAATCTGACTTATTAGCAGACTCATTTTTATGGATTATGTCTTTTGATTTACTTTGTATAAATTTGAGAATCTAATCATATCCCTTGTATTTTGGAGGCATAATGAAGTAGCCAAGAATGTTAATATTACAATATAGAATCTATTTCTTATACAACGAGAAACAAATAAATAATTATCTTAAATATTGATTTGGGGCTTAAATAATAAGAGTGCTTAGTTTGTGATTAAGTTCATGAATTTATTATCTATTAAAGAATCAATGACACTCAAGGATAAATAAGTAATTAGAGAGGTTAACGGATTTTACCTAGCTCTAATTATGAATTATTTATGAAAGATTGACTTATATGTAATAGCTACATCAAATGGACAACTCTAATAAATGAGAAATTAAATATTTATAATTTTAAGGCTGTAATTCCAAGTATTTAGTAGAGTTATATTTGTTAGACATATATGCCTTAAGAAGTAAAAATGTAATATCTTTTTGGAGACATTGTTATCAATAAAGAATTTATTTATTATTTATATACCAAATCTTGTCCTCTTTATGTTCATATTTATTAAATGTATGTTAAGCAAATAAAAGTTTGAGAATGTCGGTGTAAACCTTTAAGAATTGGGCATATAATGGACAGATTATGCAGAAGACATAATTCTTAAGGTGACGGTCTAAACCATAAGATCCGCAATCGAGGGAATAAAGTAGGGCGCTTTATTCATGCAAAGATTGTTATGTTATCTATATCCCTAACAGGAGATGGTTTATCTTGACCATTGGATGTAGACTCTACAAATAGAAATTTTGACACATTGTCATAGGTGACAATGTGTGGGATTAGAACATAAAAATGAATTGATTTGGATTAATAATTTTGTCTTGGCAAATCGATTCACTTTAGACAATCATATATGTGTTGTATCTTAATCCTGAGATGAATAATAGGCCTGTTGTCTTAACTTGTATTTTTTTGATGTACCAAAGGGTGACATCCACATTTTAATAGTGGTATGCATACCGGTACGTTGAAGGCGTGACTTTTAACGACGTAAACTTGTTATTCATAGATATGAAATCTATAACTCTTCTTCAAGAGTAGTTGATATCCTTTTATATGCGTTATCCTGTAATTGAAAAACTAGAGTGCTCAACTATTTAGATACATAGGTGTAACCGAATGGTATACTATCTTTAGATGGTAAGTTTTTCGATGGTGAGATAATGAAACATAAGAAAAAATAATCGAAAAGATAAGACAGAATATATTCTTAAGCCGATTATGGATAATTCTATGGGGATATGATACATTATGATATGTTATGGAAACTTAGCTATACAGGCATTGTAATTCTATATAGTTCGAGAGTATAGCTCTAAGCTTTTAGTAGAATAGCGTTAGAGTTGATAATTATGAAATGTATATCTAGGATATTAGGTTTCATAATTATTGGGAGCTTGAACTATATAGGTCCATCATGTCTCCTTTGCTAGCTCATAAAAATCATGTAATGATACGACGTGCTTTTTTAATAATTGGTGACTTGTATCAAATTATCAGATTGGCTGAAAATTCGATAGGATTAGATAATTCATGTTTGTTTATCGGTTGAATTAATTTTGTTAAAATTAATTCAAGATAAACTTGTTGAATTATCAAGATCAGATAATTCATGTCTGTTTATTGATTAGATTACTTTTGAATTAATTCAAGATAAACTTTTTGAATTAATTCAATTTATTTTCCTAGAGATTATCTAGATATGACTGTTTGAATCAGATAACTTCTCTATTAGGTTATTTGAATTAAAACTGAGGCTCTATCCCAAGAATCTTGGGTGGGAAATAAAGATTCTCATAGATCATTTATTGTAAGTTTGGCAGGTTTATCTTCTAGTTTGGCCTGCCGATGGAGCAAGTTCGACAGACCGATCTGCCAGTTCGGCCTACAACCGACCAATAAATAGATCACGTGTTTTCGTGTGGATTTTATCTGATATTGATTTTGATTCAAATTTTCAAGGCCTTATCTGATAAGAACTGACTCTTGGGCCTAACCTCTATAAATAGGGAATGAGTCTTATAGTTAATTAGATCAATTGAGAAATTAAGAGTGAGACTCTGCTGTTGAGACTCTGAAACTCCCTGAGAGCTATTGTTCACAATCACGAATACTAGCTTTGGGTTTTCTCAATTAGTTGAAAAGAGAGTTACTGGGGAAAGGCTAAACGTTGTGGGCCCATATGCACTCTGATCGTGGATAGAGAATAGCAAAGAAGACTAGTTGGTTGAGGCTATTCTAGAATGTTATACTCTTCACGGCTTACGGTAGCTTTTCTGCATTCACGAAGTTAATAAGATCTAATAAATTTATGCATATAGTGTGTCAAACTTATGTTTTAAAAAATACTCTAATATAAAAATTTTTAAAATTCCGTTGCGTACTACTTTTCCAACAATATTGGAATTAATAAAGAGAATAATATATTAATTATAGAGTTTAATTAATATTTTGGTTTTATTAAAGCTTGAAATTACGGGTCCATTAGTCCCCCGACATCCTTACAGACACTGTCTGGACAAGTGCAATTATTGGTTTAAATAATTAATTTAGAATTATCGAATTCTAAATTAAAAATCACTCATAATAAATTAATTATGAATTAATTTATAATTATTAAAAATTAGATTACTTAATAATAAAATAATTAATTTTTGGAAGACGTACAGTGAGTGGCTCCTACTGTGTCAGTGACACACATAGTGGTAGGGTCCCACAATGTGTGGCACCCTTTGCACAAAGAGAAAGTGCCTTGTGCACTTCAAAAGCTTGTTTACTAAGTTTCCAAATTTAGAATTTCCAATATTAAATAAATGTGATTTAATTCAAATATAAAAAGTTGAATATGGAAACAAATGAGATTGGATAATAATCAATTTTTCTCTCCTCTTTCTCATTGAGTTGGCACCACACACAAATATCGTATCTGTGTATGTGGCGCTTATGACAGTGAAGGAACGAGAAACTTGTGTATTTTATTTTGATTAAAATATGTGATATTAAATTAAAGAAAGAGAACTTTCTAAAATTAATTAACTCTCTCATTCACTATAAATAGAGACCTCATCTATTCATTAAAAATACATTTGTAAGTTGTAAAGAGACTTTGGGTACTCTGCCAAATTTCCCATACATAGGCGTGTACGAGAGATAAAGGAGAATGAAGAAAAGTTCTTCATCCGAAACTCGTATTGCTCATGCGTTGAGATTTATGGGTGATTAAAAGCTGATTGAGTGATCCTTTTAGAAACCATATTATTTCCATGCCCATCCGGTGCTGAAGACTAGGCGGGCAAGATAGTGATTTTGTCTATATAGAATCTCTTTGTTATCTGTATTTCTCGTTCATCTCTCTTCAACCAGGTAAACAAAATTTTATATATTTGTTGATGCATTAAATTAATGTAATTTATAGCATGTTTTACAAAAATTTTGAGAAAATACGTTTATGTTATTTTTATAAAAATTGTTTTCCAAAACCAATAGCATCTGCCCTTCAAGGTAAGAAATGTGCTAGGACCTAGGTCAGAACTCAATAAACTAATGGACCTTCAATGTGGTGAGATAAAAAACTAAGGTAACACGCAATTTTACATAAACATGTGTACATACATCGAGCCTAACCCCAGTTTCATGGTGTAGGAATTGAGAAGAGCTTGAACACAGCTAACTTTTGCTAAGAATCAAGACATCAAGATCATATAGTCAATGGTGGCGATCTAGTTCTCACTGTTGAGGATCAAGACGATGACGTGTGTTAATGTTCTAAAGGATCTTCAATAAATTATTTTTGTCATTTCTGACAAAGAGAATTTGGGATAATTTTTTTTACCACAACTAACTGATAACATGGACCAATTAGAGCAATCATAGAATATCTCTCTGATTGCCCGCTTTCTCTGTAAACGTAAAGTTGAAATCATATTTCATTCTTTATGCAAATATATCATTTGTTATTGTTTGTTGTTTGCTTAAAGCTTTCTGTTTTGCCCTTAAAAAAATAACTTGGAGTGTGTTTGAAAATGTCGTTGAAACTATTTAATTAGAAGAAAAAATTATAGAATATGGAGCTTTAAACTGCAGAAGACTTTTACTCTATATTGTTGCAACTGGGATTAATAAGTTTTAACGAGGTTGCCAAATAAAGCTTAAGTGTTCAAAGTTCTATTTATAGTTCTATTATCAACGCCTCCTTAATATTTATGTTAAGAGTTCTTTTTGAAGTCCATATAATGCTCTACCATGAGCATTTGGGTCTTATGTTTTTTACTCGAAAAGGTCTTTTGAAGATTTATGTCTCGTCTGTTTAATAGGTTCATCCATAATTTAAATTTTTTGTTATTGTGTTATCTCTCACATAAAGTTGAATTTTTGTTTGCGGCCAAATTTTCTTTGTGTTAGGGAGAATGATTCAAACTAATGGTTTTAACAAAATTTTTTAAATGTTGCAGCATATGAGATTTTTACACTATAGCTACTGAGAGTTTTACACTATAAATGGAGCTTGAACCGGTGTGCCAAAGAGAGAGAAACACATTGTGAAATCCACCCCAAACCTTTACCAAAGATGTTGCAACCTAAACAAGGAAGATGAAAAGGCGTGGTGACAATGCTCCCATTGGAACCAATGGTGAAGCTATAACTTTTTCTCAACGGAGGTAGTATGTAAATAATTAGAAATAGTATTTATTGAATGAAAATATATAACTATATATTTCAATGGTTAAATGGGACATAATTATAATTTTTTTTATAAAATAAAAACATAATAATATATTTTAATTATTTTATGAGACAAAATAATATATTTTAACTATTTTATAAGGGTATAACAAATATTTTTATTATTTTGTGAAGACATAGCTGTAATTTCAAGTTTTTTAAAATATGTGCCCTCCTAACTGCGCGGCCAGTAATTGGAACCTGGCTCTAATATATATGTGTATATATTATAGACATGCATGTGATAAAGTCGGCAATCAATGTTCGTGGTCAGAAAGTCAATGCATGAGGCAAATGGGACAAAGCAGATATATGTGTATATATTATAGACATACATGTGATAGAGTCGGCGGTCAATGTTCGTCGTCAGAAAATCAACGCATGACTTACCTTTATTCTTATCGGCAAATGACACCACTAGGCTCCTGGCCAAAGAATATCCGACTCTACATGCAATAGATATTCGCTTCGCCACCATTCACTAACCAATACTAAGTTATAAATTTATAATAATTCACTAAAATTACAAAAAGAAAAACTGTATTCTGTTATATAAAACTAAGAAATATAAAAGCAAAGTAAAAGATTTTAGAGAGAGAAAATAAAGAGAAAGTTTATTAAACTCTTTATTTTAGATGATACAAATGGCAATAGAATTGGGTATTTATAGAAAAATTTTAACCATAATTTCTGCAGTAACTATAGCCACCATAGCTACAATAACCACAGCCATTATTGCTATAGTTTCATATGCTGATGTCAACACTTACTTCAGTATGAATATACAAATATGATTTTGAACACTGATTCTTGGTGGACAGACATAATTGATTATTCATAACACTCCTCCTTCCACCATTTTATGATGCCTCATTAAAAACCTTTGCTAGGAACAATCCATTGGGATAAAAACCTTAATGAAGGGAAAAAGAGTACATCATTCTATAAAGACACTCAATGTTGCCTCGTTAAAAACCTTACTAGAAAAATCATATGGGACAAAACCATAGCAAGGGAAAAAGAGTACAGCTGGTGTAGACTCCCCCTCAAGTTGACACTAGTTGTTCTTTACAAATCTCTCGGATGACACATCCCGATATTGTGTATATGTCGTCTAAAAGTTGATGTAGGAAGTGCCTTTGTGAAAAGATCTACAACATTGTCGCTTGAGCGAGTTTATTGAACATCAATATCTTTATTCTTCTCAAGCTCTTGGGTGAATAAAAAGAATTTTGGAGGTATATGTTTCATTTTGTCACTCTTGGTGTATCCTTCCTTTATCTGAGTAACATATGCATTATTGTCTTTAAACAATACTATTGGATCCTTATCGATTGGTAATCCACAAGCGGCTTGGATATGTTGAGTCATGGACCTCAACCATACACATTCTCGACTCGCTTCATGAAGTGCAATGACTTCAGCATGATTTGATGAAGTAGCAACTAGCGTTTATTTTTGTAAACGCCAAGAAATTGTAGTACCTCCACATTTAAATACATATCCAGTCTAATATATAGAATTATATAGATCTGACAAATAACCTACATCTGCATAACCAATTAGTCTTTGTTTTGATCCTTTGGGATAAAATAATCCCAAGTTAATTGTTCCTTGAAGATAACGAAATAGGAGCTAAACTACATCTTGCTAATAAGTTAACAATAAAAGCAATATCTGGTCTTGTATAATTAGCAAGATACATAAGAGCGCCAATTGCACTTAGGTATGGAACTTCAGGACCAATAACCTCTTCATTATTTTCACAAGGATGGAATGGATCTGTTTTCACATTGAGTGATATGTTTATCATTGGGGTACTTAAAGGAGTTGCTTTGTTCATATTAAAGCATTTTAAGACCTTTTCGGTATAATTTGATTGATGCAAAAGTATTCCACTTTGTAAATGCTCAATCTATAAACTAAGACAATATTTGGTTTTTCTAAGGTCTTTCATTTCAAATTCCTCCTTTAAGTATGTTATTGTCTCAAGAATTTCTTTATGAGTTCCAATGATGTTTAAATCATCAACATAGATAGCAATAATCACATATCCAGTTGTTGTTTTCTTAATAAAAACACATAGACAAATAAGATTATTTTCATATCCTTTCTTTAATAAGTATTCAGTTAAACGATTATACCACATGCGTCCAGATTGCTTTAACCCATACAATGATTTTTGTAACTTGATCGAGTACATTTCTTTGGGTTTTGAACTTGATGCTTCAGGCATTTTAAATCCCTTAGAGATTTTCATATAAATATCATTATCAAGTGATCCGTATAAGTATGATGTAACAACATCCATAAGACGCATTTCTAAATTTTTGGAAACTGCTAGGCTGATTAAATATCTAAACATAATTGCATCCATTACTGGAGAATACGTTTCTTCATAATCAATTCCAAGTCTTTGTGAAAAGCGTTGTGCAATAAGTCGAGCTTTGTACCTTATAATCTCGTTTTTCTTATTTCATTTCCGCACAAAGACCCATTTATATCCTACGGGCCTCAGCTTCAGGTGTGAGAACAATAGGTCCAAAAACTTATGCTTATTAAGCGAATTTAATTTAGCCTGCATAGCATCTTTCCATTTAGACCAATTGTGACTATTTTTACATTCAATGACAGATCTTGGTTCAAGATCCTTATTTTCAATGACACATGCAACTAAGTAAGAAAATATTTCATTAATATCCTCTATTTTATCTCGATTCCACAATCCTCTTGTATTTACATAATCAATAGAGATCTCATGAGTGTCTAAACTTTTCGAGTTTTGGTCAACATCAAGAGTCTCTTAATTTATCTCATTTTGTGTTTCTTCTGGAACACATTCATCCATGTTGGGTTCATCATGTTTTTTAGCTCCTTTTCTCTTATAAGGATTTTTATCTTTGGAATCGATTAACCTACCATACTTTAGGCATGCCGTAGACTCATGAGTAACTATATTTTCGATTTGTCCTTTTGGGACTTCAATTCGAGCAAGAGCCTTAGTAGCTGGTATATGTAATTTAGTCACTTGTTTGTGTCTATGAATGCATTTGAAACTTGGTTTGCTATATTTTGTAAGTGCATAATCTTTTGCCCTTGTAACTTACATTGTTTTGTGTAAGGATCTAGATGCAATAGAGATGGTTCACGCCATGTAATTTATTTTTCCTGTTGTTTCTTTTCTCCCCCTAATGTCGGGAAAACAGCCTTATTAAAATGACAATCAGCAAAACGCGCCGTAAAAACATCTCCAGTTTGAGGCTCAAGATATCTAATAATGGAAAGGGATTCGTAGCCAAGATATATTCCTAGTTTTCTCTATGGACCCATCTTTGTGCGTTGTAGTGGAGCAATTGATACATATAATGTACAACCAAAAATCCTTAGATGGGAAATATTTGGTTCTTGACAAAATGCTAGTTGTAATGGGGAGTATTTATGATAAGCACTTGGTCTGATGCGAATTAATGTCACAGCATGTAAAATTGCATGACCCCATACAGAAATAGAAAGCCTTGTTTTCGTTATTAATGGTCTAGTAATAAGCTGGAAACGCTTAATCAATGATTCAGCCAAACCATTTTGTGTATGCACATGAGCAACAGGATGCTCAACAATAATCCCAACAGACATACAATAATCATTGAAAGCTTGATATGTAAATTCGCCAGCATTATCAAGTCTAACTTTCTTGATTGTATAATCAGGAAATTGTTCTCGTAACCTGATTATTTGAGAAATCTCGCAAATGCCATATTGCGAGTTGATAATAAACAAACGTGTGACCATCTACTAGAGACATCTATCAATACCATAAAATATGTGAATGGTCCACACGGTGGGTGAATAAGCCCACATATATCACCTTAAATACATTCAAGAAACATAAGTGATTCCCTATTAATTTTAACTAGTGATGGTTTCAAAATAAGTTTTCCAAGTGAACAAGCCGCAAAAGGACTTTTACTTGTTTGAAGGAACTTCTAGCCCTTCCATGGAGGTCCATGTAAATTTTCAATAATTCTTTGTATCATTGATAAACTAGGATGACCTAAGCGGTCATGCCATAAATTTAATATCTAAGGATCTTCCTTAACTACCACATGTGATTCAAACATATTTAAATATGTGTAATGCAGTCTCGAAGAAAGCTTTGGTAATTTTTCTAATAAGTACTTCTTTCTAGAAATCTCATAAGTAATATACATATATTTTTTATTATCTTTAGTCCTAAACTGAGTATCATATCTATGAAGGTATATGTCATTAAAACTCAACAAATTCATTTTGGATTTTGGTGAACACAAAGCATCATTTATGAAAAACTTTGTTCCATTTGGCAATATGAAGCTGGCTTTACCAATTCTTTCAATCAAGTCTGCAGGACCTGATATTGTATTTACAATTGCCTTTGTTGGTTTTAGTTCTGAGAAGTACCTTTACTTTTTAGGATAGTATGCGTTGTACTACTATCTAGTATACAAATATCCCCATCATTAATATTAAAATTTGCTCGTTCATTAGTACAATCCATATCAAGCTTCATATAAAATAGACAATTTAATAAGAATAAAGTTTCAAACACATTATTTAATGAGCATTTTATTCAATGAAACATAACATTAATACATCCAAAAACTATAAGAAAAATATAAAACAATTCTAATTTACTAGTTGTCACCATGATCCTTGTCAATAAAATCATCAGTAAAATCCAAAGCATCAAGGTATATTAAATCATATATAGGATCTATATGTTGAACAAAATTTACTTCCTTTCCTTTCCTTATTAGAGATGCCTTATAAAGTTTACATAGATGCTCTGGTGTTCGACAAACTCAAGACCAGTGCCCTTTAGTACCACATCTATAGCGTGAATCTTTAGGATTCTTGGAAGAATTCTCACAAACATTTTTCTCTTTATCATGTTTTCCTTCATGATGCTTCTTTTTGATCATATGGTTTTGTGTAGGGTAAAAACTACCTTGACTGCATCCCCGACCACGGGACCATGACCACATCCACGTCCAAGATCATGACCACGACTGTGATTTTGTCCTCATTCAAAATTTTCAATACTTGTAGCATTTACTTCTGGAAATGTTGCCAAACCTGGAGGATGTGATTGATGATTTTTTTTATCAAAAGCTCGTTGTTTTTCTCTATCACCAAAAGAGAAGAAATTAGTTTAGAATATTTCTTAAAACTACCCTACCGGTATTGTTGTTGTAAAGTTATGTGGGATGCATGAAATGTAAAGTAAGTCTTTTCTAACATTTCTTCATCAGTAATTTTCTCTTCACAAAACTTCAACTGTGAAACTATTCTGAACATAGCAGAATTATAATCACTGACTTTTTAAAGTCTTGGAATCGTAGAGCATTCCATTCATCATGAGTTGTAGGAAGTATGACTTCCTTTTGATGATCGAATCTTTCTTTAAGATCCTTCCATAATGCACTTAGATATTTAACAATAAGATATTTGCATTTCAAACCTTCATCAAAGTGTCTACGAAGGAAAATCATCGCTTTCGCCTTATCCTACGATGATGTGGTATTGCCTTCTTTGCTTATCTCCGAGAAACCCATTGACTCAAGATGCATTTCTACATTAAGAATCCAAGGCATGTAATTTTTTGTAGTGATATCTAATGCAATGAATTCAACCTTTGCAAGGTTTGACAAGGTGATAACTATAAGAAATATAAAAGTGATTAGAAGCATGACTTTATTAATTCAAAGCATAAGTACTACAAATATTACATGTTGTTAAAGTAAATAGCAATAATTAAAAGAGGGATAACTATAAATATTATTTCTACAGCAAAAAGTTAAAATTCAGTTGAGGGTAAATCTGAAGTAAGAAGAATGATGATTTAAACAATAACAACAATGATAAGAAACATTATAACCATGCTAAACATTTTGTGAAAAATCTAACTATAGATAATGTCTAGAGAAAAGATAAGATATTGAGTGATACGTAAGAGTTAAGAATTTACCAATTTATAGAACAAAAAATAGTCGTTTTGTTACCATTGGAATAGTGTTATAGCTGTTGAAACATTGTAAAGACAATATTGCCCTTGTTTGGTATTTTAAGAAAAATACAAAACCATAAATGGTAACAGCAGCATATAAATATATACATAAACAATAATGAACTATAAATTTTAAGAATAAACAATAAAGAGTTAAAGAAATATATATATATATATATAAATATATGTATAAGTGCGCAAAAATAATAATATAAACACGCCAATCTACTAGGTAAACCTTTCGAATGATGTAAATGAAAAATATGTATAATGGACACGCTAATCTACTCGGTAAACCTTTCGAAAGATGTAAATGAAAAATATGCTTGAGAAATTTATGATAATTTTGTAATCACACCACACTTATAGTTAGGCGATAGGGCCTCTACCTTATAGAGATGGTATTATACAAATATAGAAATAAGTGAAAGAAATGATATACTTTGCTTACAAGGGGTAGAGACTTGAGTTAGAACAAGAACGTTCGTGCTGATAACGTGTTATATAAAACTAAGAAATATAAAAGTAAACTAAGAGATTTTAGAAAGACAAACTAGAGAGAAAGTTTATTAAACTCTTAATTTCATATGATACAAATGGCAATAGAATGGAGTATTTATAGGAAAATTTTAGCCGTAATTGCTATAGTAACCATAGCAACCATAGCCACTATTGCTACAGTATTGTATTATAATGTCAGCGCTTACTTCAATATAAATATACAGAGCTGATTTTAGATACTGATTCTTGGTGGACAGACACAATTGATTATTCATAATATATTCTTTATTTTCTTACTTTATTAGAATTTAGAACTTCTTCCCAATCAATTTGTAGACAATCCGAATCCTGCCTCAACCACCATCCAACGTCTTTCCCCATTTTAAAGGACATGCACACAATAATAATTCTTTTGTCAAACTTTTTGATTTTTTCTTTATATGACCAATGGCTGAAATCGAGTGCAAAGGCATTTTCATAGATTTGAAATTGGAGTTGATCCTTAAGTTCGCTTAACCCAAAAAATATTTTCTTTTTTTTTTCTTCACAAGAAATAAGGATTCGTTTTATTAAAAGAATAATTTGACTTCCTCAAAAAGAGAGGAAGAATTTGACCTGTACATATACTATATAAATCTAATAAAGTGATTTGAAACATTTAATTCTTGTTAATAATTCTCTTAAATTATCATTGGTTTCCACTAAAAAATGATCATTGTATTAAAAATGTGTTTTAGAAAATGTACAATATGTTCAAAAGAAGTAGTATTAAAAAGAAAGTGTATTGTTCAATCAAAACTGTTATATTTTCACGTAATAATGCTCTCAAATAATAAAGACAAATATTTTACTGCTTATATCACAAAGTAATTTGTAAATAAGTAAACTGGTTTACTATTATTTCGGTGTGAAAAGGCCTCATAGTAGTTTTATGAGTTTTCAATTGAAGAATGTTAATACCACAAATAGTTAATTTTTTTTAAATAAAAGGTAAAACGGAACAAACCATTCAAGCTTTAGACATAAAAGAACTAGAACGACAGAAAACAACTAAAAACTAGACGAAACAAAAAAAAAAAATTGCAAAGAAGTAATCTATAAGAATATTATTGTTGTTGTTGTACTATTTTAACTGCTACCTTCTATGATTTTATTATCCCTTGCAGGACAAGATCAGTACTTATACGTATATAGCTTACGAGGAAAAAAGATCATGCACTTACACTAGCACATTTCTCTATGATTGTATTTGTCATGGAATAAGGTCTAAACCACCACTGCATAAATAGTGTGATTTGGTGTGGTTGTGCTTTTGCGTTTAATTTTTCCTGTTGTATTTAAAAAAAAAAAAAAAATCCCTTCAACCGCACTTATGATTTGGTAAAAATTGTTTAAAAAAAGACTGTTCAAACTACATCCTTGCTCGCTTCTCTTCTTAAATAATATATTGCATCTGAGTTGCGATGTTAAGGTTTTTTAAGGTTTTTTGCATTGTTGTCCCTTAAATTTATTATACATTTACAAGTTGTCTCCTGAACTTTGATTTTGACATTTTGCATTTTGAGCTTATAAAAAATGTAGCAAATCATCCCTATTAATAATGATGTTAATTTTTTTTTACAGTTAACTAACACGTAATTTCAAATGAGCCGTTGGTTATGACATGACCATGAGTGGTCATTTTTATTTATTTTAACTAAAATTTACTGTGATTACGATCTTTAATTAAATTTTATCAAAATATAAAATTTTAAATTAATTTTGTTTTAAATATAGCTTAAACTTTATAAAAATAGTCCTTTCACGTTATTAACTTACAAGCAAATTGAAAATCACATGTCAATTTATTGCAAAAGATTAACTGTTACCAATAAAATTAATTTTCCATATATTTGTAAATTTAGGATGTAAATTATTAAAATTTAAAATTTAAGAGAGTTTGTAAATTAGCAATAATTTCAAGAACAACAGTGTAGTAAAAAAAAAAACACTTTTCTATTAATGAGGTCCGTGTGTAATCTACCATCATTGGGTGGAAAGAACTTCTTTGAACTTTCAACCCAAAAAAAAAAAAAAAAAAAAAAATCTTTGACCCGCCACGTTGCTGACTAAAGCCACTTGCTGCTTCTGGTTGTGACTCCGTGAGACGATGTACTTCTTATCAATGCTTTTGTAGGCTGTTAAACACACTCATTACGATGTTGTCAATCGTACCGGAACTTTTCCTTACAGCACCAGTTCACGGTGCCAGAGAATCTAAAAGCTCAAATTGGTCTTCCCATAATCCTGACACTTTGCAGATTTCACAACAGGACAAACACTCGTAATTTTGTCCAAATCTGAACCTATTTAGTAATTTTATTCTTCCTATTTTTTTTGCCCAAAAAAAAAGTGTCTTGCTTTCTGGATTCAGCTTCATCTCCAAGAGAGAGAGAGAGAGAGAGATACACAAAAAGGAAATACCCCCCCAAAAAAGAAAAAAAAGAGAAATTATTTGACCATGCTAGTCTATCAGGATCTGCTTCAAGGTATATCTTATTCATCACGTGTTTAATTTCTTTAATCTTTTTTATTTCTCCATCTTTTGTTTGCTGATTTTGATCATACTTCATAGTAGATTTTCATTTGGGTTTGATGTAAAGAAATTTTGGAAACAAGTTTGGCTGTTTGAGAAGTTTCTAACTGAATTTGTGGATTGTTATTGTACATATAAGCGTTCTCAAAGTTAAGAATTTCTCTCTTTGATTTTCAAGTTTAGATACTTAAGAAATTATGAGTAGATCACATATAATTAGTAATTGTCATTTGTCAAGTACTGCCTCCAAAGTTTTAATATTGAGAAGTGGAATTTCCGTTGATTGTTTGAGGATTTATTTGAGAAAATAATATGTAAACTGAATTTACCTTGTTTACCACTATCCAAAAATAATAACAATAATAATAATAATAATAATAATTGAGCATATTTGAGCATTTTTTGGACATCATATTGCTAGAGGGAATATAAAAAAGTTTGCAAAGTTATATGCTAATCTTTTTACCATATTTTACTCGCCGCTTTTTTGATGGTGTCCATTAATTACAGAATATTCTCTATTGTGTGATATTAGCCACAGAGGTCCACAACTTCAAGTCTAAAGTATTGGTTGTGAAAATTTATACAGTATGATAGGCAATCAAACGATGCTTTTATGTTTCGCTGATAAAAGTGCATTATGTTAT
>CAMOHE010025419.1:50160-69849 GCA_946598075.1 Artocarpus hirsutus | reverse complement strand
AGGTTTTAAACGTATATGGAGCATACGTTGGATTTTATTTAGAGCTTATGTTATTGGATTCCAAATGGGGTAGGATATTTTCATCCCTTTCTTTGGTAGCCCTCTTTAAATTGTTTTGGCCAAGTCCATCTCTTAAATGTTTTCTTTTAATATTGATTTCTATCATTGATTTTGAAGAATTGTATTTTGATATTTATTTTAGATTTCCAAAACCCGTACGGTGACGTTTTATCATAGATTTGTTCAAGTAAGTATTTATCAATCTTTATAAATAAATTTTGAGACTTGTTCTTAGTGAATATGATTTGCGAATGATATTTTAAAATAACTTGTTTTTAACTAATTATCCTACTGAGCCTTTCGCTCACGTTTTTCCTATTTTTAAATATCCCCTTCCAGGTTTTAAAGAGGGAGGAAGGTCCTAGGATCGGAACATGGCTCTTGGGATGGAAATGGTATTTTTATGTAACTGTTGTATGGCACGTGTACTATACGACTTGTCCCGATGAAGCTGTTGATATCACTTTTGTCTTTGTGAGCCCTACCGCATCATCTCTTTAAAAGACGATTTTTGATATTTTTATATTATTATTATTATTGATGTTATTTGTAATTTATTTACCTACCCACCTTTGTGGCTAGCTTCCACGTGATGGTGAATGAGAATGAGATCTCGGCCCCACCTTTGTGAAATTTACGTTATGGTGAATGCCGATAATATTATTTATTTCTGATGATATTTATTTTAAATGAGAAATCTACTTAATTTATTTATTTTCGACTTATCTTTATTTATTTTTTTGTCTATTTACATTAATATTCATTTTATTTACCTAAAACTATTGACCCCCTCCCCGGGGCGTCACACAATGTGAGTGGAGTTTCATGTTGATATGTAAATTATTACAAAATATTTATCATTGGGCCATCTTTTGTAATATAGATCCATAGTTGTTTATAAAATTAGAAGATTTTTTAAAAGTTCAAATTTGCCAACTATTTCTTGAATAATTACATTGTTTTTAAAGAAAATATAATGCCACTTAGCTTAATTATACATTAATAGCATGATTAAGTTTGGCGGGCATTACATATTGTGTAGCGCTTGGCCCAATCCACCTAAATGGTTAATGCCAACCATGGATGTTTTATTGATAATTAATTATTCAACCAAGTTCTAAAATAATATTATTCAAATAGATTATTAGGATTTGGAGTAATTAATTATAAAAATTTGCATTTGAATAATTAATTCAAACCTTAGTTTTATTTGAATAAAGACAATTATTCACAATTATTTAAATTAAATAATCGTTTTAAATAATAAAATTATTATTTAAAGACATGACTTGCTAAGGTTTCTATATGTGAATTTTCTTTGTCCTTGTGAAGTTTATGGTGAATGATAACTATTTTTGTTCATTTGATTTTAACTATTGCCGGTTATGGTTTCTTAGAGATTATAAATTTGTATCCATAAATTTATTCATGTAAATGTAATAAGGTGTGGTCTATCATCACCGCTTAAAATTCATTGCTTTCTCAAATTATATGTAAAAACCAAAAATGATTTGGGAGCATTAAATAAATTTTGAATGTGGATCATAAAGATGGAGCATGCTGCAATTTTTTTTTTTTTTTTTTGAAGTTTTCTACAATTATTTTTTAGTAATTTTTTTTTATTTTTGACCGTTTAGGAATATGACCAAAGAGAATGGAGAAAAAGACTAAGTCTAAGGCACAATCCTAATAAGACACAACCATCATGCCTCATGTAAGCATGAGGTTAGGCCTCAATGTAGAACATAACAATGAACCCCAAGGGACTACACCCGACCTAAGGCCGAGTCTGTTCTCAACCCAAGGTAGAGGTCTAGTTTGGCATAGGGCATAGGGTGCCATGGCTACTAGTGCTAGGAACAAGCTTGTTTAGTCACATGAGCGTATCACTTTCTTAGGCTCACAACAGCGCAAGGACCACATTAGGCATCAGGCCCGCATTGTGCACATGCTAACCCAAATGGGGACGGGTCTCCAGGGCACACCCAACACCAAGTAAAAATTGAAAAAAAATGTTTTAAAATATTTTAATAATTTTCTAAGTGGAGGAAATAAAGGAAAAATTATTTTGGATTCAAAAAATCAATTTGACCTACTATGATTAATTTAGAATGTAGAAAAGCCTTAATAATACTTTTTAAATTTTATTGGAAAGGTTTATTTTAGAAATCTAAAGGATAAAGATTGATGCGAGGATGAGATACAACAATGTTGGCCAATATGTAATTGGCTTATTTTTGTAATCTTCTATTTTCTTTACTCTAGGATGGAAGAATAATATTACAACCATTCGTATATATTACTTATTGCTATGCTCATATGATATTTTTTTTATGAGATGATTTGCGATATATTTGATAACATATCATGTAGAATAGGGAGTGTCACTCATGAGTGTGTCTTGGACAATTGTAGTGGTCGCACCATATGCATTCTCTTCTTTGATACTGCCTAGGATTATTGGCACTCCTATTGTCATTGACGCCTCCAAAACCAACACAGAATTCTCACTAGGAGCAGGTATAGAAGAGGTGATAGAGGTTGTTAGATCTTTGTTTTCCATCAACGTCACTTGACTCCTACTTTGTTCTTGACGCACTTCTGAAAAAACTATGCGTATGGGAGGAAGATAGCCTCAGCCAAGAATCCTTCCACAAACTTCGTCGAGTTCTTTGTTCAAGTCTATTAAGAAGTAAATTCTTTCTTTCTCAATCAGCATTTCGAAAATGTTTTCATCTAGTTTTCTCCGATCTGCTTTGTGTATAGATACAATTCCTGCCATTGGTTGATGAGGATGGTGAAATAATCTGTCACATCCGAATAACCATGTCAGGCTTCTCTTAATTTTGTCATCAATTCAAACACTTGTGAACATTTTCCTAGGTCCGAGTATGTTTTTGTACAACATCCTATATCTCCATGGCAGCACGCATAAAGAAATAATTTTGGTTGATTTTATCCTGCATCTAGTTGATAAGCCATGCCATCGTAGTTAAATTTTCCAATTCCTATTTTGTAAGACCAATGTCTCCATCTAGTTATTTAGCTTCTCCTATCAAATAACGCATCTAGTCTATGTCATGTATAAATAAGGCGACTATGATAGGGACTTAAAAGGATGCTTCTTGTAGGTCATCATCGTCCACTTTACAACTAATAATCACACTAGACATCATGCTTTTCTCCAGATAACTAATCATACGTTGAAATCTAGAAACAATCTAGTGGATAAAGAAATCAAAGAGTAAACTCTGATAACATGAAATTAGAGGCAAAGAAATATTAAAGGGAAAAACAATCCGTATTTTTTTATTAAATTTAAAATAAATTGGTTACTTCAGAACCTAAATAGCCATAAAAGCGAAGAACCCATGACTGACTCAGCTAACCTTTCTCTCTCAATTTTAGAAATATTTGGTTTAAAAATAAAACAACCTAATGATAGAATTAATTTTCTAATCCTAACCTGATGGGGAAAAAAAGAAAAAAAAAAGCAGATTAAGCAATAAAACTTTTGAATACTTTAGATTTCCAACAATAATTAAATAAATAATGCAAATATTTCACATCTTGATAGTAGTCCTCACGTTACTATTATTTTAATGATTGTACGTTTAAAAAAAAATTGATCCATTATTATCATAATCTAATGTTGGAATTGGACATTCATGGACTTTATAGGTGGATAAATATGATTCCAGGATTTTATAGCCCACGATCTATTTAAAGATGTGGGCACTTTATGTTAGTGATTTGCCCTAGGCTAATTATGTAATAACTACATTTTGACTTCGTTATATTTACATTTTATTAATAAAGAGGCATTTTCATTATTGTTTTTTATTCTAATTCTATGCATAGTTAATTCTGCCTAAGGTAATCAATATGTGATTTGATAGTAAAACTCTTAGGTAAAAATTGAATTCTATTCTAAATTATCCCTAGTCGGTCATTATTATTGGGATAATCATTAATGAAGACTAGTATGAAGTTTGACTAATGATTATGTTTTACTAATGTATGAGATACTAAGTCAACTCATAGATACATATTTGAGAAATGATGTATTGGATCGACCTGTTATGAGACTGCATGGATAATTATCATAAGTGATTACCATCACAATAGTATTATCCTAGTCCTCTGACCTGAAATCACCATTTTTCCTACACAACAAGTTCTATATTTTGACACATTCTAATATTATCTTTAATAGGATAATGGAATGGATTGTTGTTGGACATAGAGTGAATCATGTGAGGAATGTGAGTGATTAAGAAGGAATTTGTCCCTCATTTATTATGAGAAAGATATCTATGGGCCCCTCAATAAGTTAGACTGAAGAAAAATATATGGCCATACTAAAATGAATTAATAAGAGTTATCAATATCAATCTACTTAAGATTGAGAAATAATATGATTGAATAGTATAAGGATGACATAAACCATGCCTTATGTTCAAAAAAGGTATCCGGTGACAAAAGGACTTTAATACTTATTGTGGATTAGGTTATGTCGGATTATTGATATTCGTATAACTTGGGTAATCATAATGTCTTGTTAGAGGCCGCTTATGATTTGTGGGCCAAAAACAGAATTTTAAGCCCACTACCAATATTATGTGAACCTACAGGGTCACACACCTAGAACAAAACACAAACCAATTTTGGGGTTTATTGTGTTTAGGTTCAATGAACCTGATAATATCTAGATTCAATGTACTAGATATGTCTAGGTTCATTAAATCTAATGTTATCTAGATTCCATGAATCTTCTATGAATTACAGTTTACCCTAATTAAAATCTAACTCTATCTCGAAGTCAATATATATATATATATCTATTTTAGGGTTTTTGGCCAAATTAGATGAGAAAAGGCGTTCTCTTCTTCCAAAAGGCAAAAACATTAGAAACCCTTAAATTGAGAGAGTCATTTAACGCAAGGCAAGGGTGCTAGCACACCAATTTGGTTTTTGAGAAGTCTGTTAGTGTGGATACCTGCAGAGGGCGTTGCTCTAAGTAACAATATCTGAATCTAATCCTGAATACAAAAAGCTCAAGTTAGGGTATCACGAGAGTGAACCCGCTCTCTTCCTTCTAGAAATCTTGCTCCTATTGTCATCCTGGTATGATTCTATGACTTTCTTATCAATCTAATCAAATTACATGGATCCTACGAGAGTTTTGTGGGAATTAATTTTGATTTTCTGCTGCTTATTTGAATCACAAAATCCAACAAAACCCAACACTTTATACATTACAAGATTACCATGGGGATCTACATCCATTTAGAGAGGCGGTTTATCTAGGTTGTCATAATGGGTTGAATCCATGGTTAGACATGTTGGTGTGGTAAACTTAATGGTGGTCACATGCCTGATTGGACTTAAGTATAATTGTTTTGATAATAATTCTATTTCACTTAAATCAATTCTCTTCAACAATCATCTATCTGTCATCTTAATTTTGAAGTGAATTCATGACTCTATATTTGTAGCTTATATTTTTAGATATACCAAAGGCAGGAATTCTAATGCAAGAAGTTCTATTGTCAACAAGTTAAACACGCAACCTATATTCAATGAGAATGTAATCTACAAATACGAAATTCATAACTCTCTAATAAAAAGTCAATGTTGTCCTTCCAAAGAAATTATTTAGTGCTTGGAAAAGAAATAGGCCTTGGTCATCTGGATACATACAATAATTGAATGATTTCCTATTTATATTTGTTACAAACGGAGTTTTCTAAATACGTGAAATAATGTAACTTTGGAAGAAAAAAATCAAAAGGTAAAATAGCACTAGTCCTTTATCATATTATAGATAACCTAAGGGGATATACATATTATGAAAGTTCATGGACAAGACTAATATCAAGAAACTTATGATACAATATATTATAAAGAGCACAACTTTGGGTCTATAATAAAGTGGCACCAAAGGGATATAAATTTATATGTTGTCTTTAGAGCTTGATAATATTGTTCCATCGCATACCAATTCCAGCTAATTAATTTCTTGATTGGTTGGGTAGGTGTAGATTACCATAGGTAATACAAAATTATGCACAAGACATGACACTGTGCTTGATAGTGTGCACACCAAGTCTAGATGGATTTTGTGGCACCATGCCCAGTCCACCTAGATTGTTGGCACCCACCATGGATTTTTTTATAATCAATTGTTTAACTAATTTCAATAAAATATTTATTAAAATTAGTTATTGGGTAATTAATTATTCAAAATTTATATTTGAATAATTAATTTGAATTTTAGTTGTATTTCAATAAAGGATAATTAGTCAAAATTATTTTAACTAGAATATTATTTTAGATAATGAATTTACAATTTAAACAAAATTGTTTAAATTAGAGCTATTTTAGATAATTAATTGGTTGCGATTTGATTCTCTGTCTATTGGAGGTGGCATATACCACATGAAGTCTCTCCTTGTAGGTGGCCTTGGCTTCTAGAGCAAGAGAAGAAAATATCTCCTAATTCTGATAAACTTTTGACTCTTCCAACAAGTTCTATAAATTGAGGCTTTGAGTCCTCATTTGTTTTCAGACTGCCTTAATGCAACTTAAAGAGAGTAGAGCTTACATTACTCACCTTTAGTAATCCTAGCTCTTAAACACTAAAGTGGTCCAATTATCAATAAGGGAAAAATTAGAACTAAATGTGTAGCATATAGCAACATGTGTAGGATACTAGGTGATTAAATAAAATTTGAAAATTCCAATGTGTCACAAAAATAGTTTTTTCAACACCCCGTTCTGTTGGAAAAACAGTATGCAGCAGAAATTTTAAAATTTTGAATCAGAGTATTTTCTAAAACACAAATTTGACATGCTATATGCTATAGAAATAATTAATCAGATCTTACTAGCCTTATTTGCCAAAAAGCTATAGCAATCTGTGAAGAGAAAGGCATTCCAAAAGAGTCTCAACTAACTCGTCTTCTTTGCTATTCTCTATCCACGATCAGAGTGCATATAGGTGCACAGCATATAGCTCTTCCTGATGACTCTCCTTCCAAACAATTGAGGAAACCAGAACTAAGATTTGTGATTTATGAACAATAGCTCTCAGGGAGTTTTAAAGACTCATAGACTAGAGCGCTCGCTCTTAATTCCTCAACTAATCTAAATAACATATGAGTCTGACTCCCTATTTATAGAGGTTCATCCCTAGGTTGATCCTTATCAAATAAGGCCTCAAAGATTCGAATCTGGATCAATATCTAATAAAAACACATGAACATGCATAATCAGATTATCGTTCGGTCAGAAGGCAAATTGGGAGATCGGCCTGCCAAACTTACACCATTAGCAGGCCGAACTAAAAGATCGGCCTACTGAACTAATGATAAATGATCCCTGTAAATCTTTATTTCCCACCCAAGATTCTTAAGATAAAGCCTTAGTTTTATAAAGTCTCAGTTTTAATCCAAATAACCCAATAAAGAAGTTATCTGATCAAAACAACCATATCTAGATAATCTCTAAGAAAATAAATATTTCCAATAATTCAATAAATTTATCTTGAATTAATTTACATAAAAATTAATTCAACCAATAAACAGATATAAATTATCTATTCCTATCGAATTTCAGCCAATCTAATGATTTAAAATAAGTCATCAATTTATTAGAAAAGCTTGTCGTGTTGTTATAAAATTTATTATGAGCTAGCAAAAGGGACCTGCTGGACCTATATAGTTCAAGCTCTCGAAAATTATGAAACCCAATATCCTAGATAAACATTTCATAATTATCATTTCTAACGCTACTCTACTAAAAGCTTAGAGCTACACTCTTGAACTATATAGAATTACAAAGCCCGAATAGCTAAATCTCTATGACATATCATAATGTATCGTATCCCTATATGATATCCATAATCAGCTTAAGGATAAATTATGGCTTACCTTCCCGATTATTTTTCTCTTACATTCCATGATCTCACCATCGAAAAACTTACCATTCAAAGATAGTATACCATTTGGTTACACCTATGTATCTAAATGGTTGAGCATTCTAGTTTTTCAATTATAGGATAACGCATATAAGAGGATATCAATTGCTCTTAAAGAGGAGCTATGGATTCTATATCTATGAATAACAAGTCTACGCTATCAAGAGTCACGTCTCTAATATATCGTTATGCATACCATCATAAAATATGGATGTCTTTGATACATCAAAAGACATAAGTCAAGACAACGAGCCCATTATTCATCTCAGGATTAAGATACAACACATATGATTATCTAAAGTGAATTAATTTGCCGAGATAGAATTATTAATCCAAATCAATTACACTTTATGTCCTGATCCTATGCATCATCACTTATGACAATATACCAATGTTTCTATTCATGGACTACACCTCCAATAGCTAGGACAAACCATCTCCTATTAAGGATGTAGACAACAAAACAATCTTTGCAAGAATAAAGCACCCAATTTTATTTTTTCGATTGCAAATCTTATAATTTAGACCATTGCCTTTAGAACCATGTCTTCCGCATAATCTGTCCATCATATGCTTGATTCTAAAGGCTTAGATCAACAGAGTCAAACTTTTGTTCGCTTATCATGCATCCAACAAATATGAACATAAAGTGGACAACATTTTGGTATATGAACAATAAATATATTCTTTATTGATAAAAATGTCTCCAAAAACATATTACATTTTTACTCCTTAGGGCATACAAGTTTAACAACCTCCCACTTGCACTAAGTAAGTAAATATGACAAATCTCACATCCCTATAACTTCCACAAGCGTCTCGAAGACTCTCCCAATAAGTGTCTTCGTCAATGGATCAGCTGAATTGCCCTTTGACGTGATTTTGTTTATTACAACATGCCCGCCCTCAACGAAGTCCTTTATCACATGATACTTTTGATCAATATGCTTACTCCTCTTGTGAAATCTTGGTTTCTTAGCATTAGATACCGCCGCACTATTATCACAATACAGCGATACCCCCTTATCCATACTAGAAACTACCTCAAGATCCTCAAGGAACTTGCAGAGTCACCCTGCTTCTTTTGAAGCATCACTAGCTGCCACATACTTGACCTCTATCATTGAATCAAAAGTGCAATCTTATTTCACACTTCTCCAAACAATGGCACCGCACCTAGAGTAAACACAAAACCTGAAGTCGATATTCTTGAATCTAGATAGGATTGAAAATCTGAGTTAGTGTACCTAGAGGTGTTAAATCATCACCCAATAAACAAACATATACCCTTAAGTCCCTTTTAGGTACTTGAAAATATGCTTGGCTGCAACCCAGTGGTTTAGTCCTAGATCCGACTGAAATTGACATACAATCCTGACTGCATAACAAATATCTAATCATCTATAGAGCGTGGCATACATGAGACTGCCCACTGTCGAAGCATAAGGCACCTTCTTCATGTGTTCTCTTTCTTCATCAGACTTTGGCAAGTCTTTTTTAGAAAGAGCAATTCTAGACCGAGATGGTTGCCCACCTTTTTTGGAATCCTACATTGCAAAACTTTTGAGAATTTTATCCATGTAGCCCACTTAGAACAAAGCTAACATTTTGTTCTTCCTATCTTAAAAGATCTAGATACCGAAAACAAAATTAGCATCACCTAAGTCCTTCATGTCACACTGCTTGGTCAACCATAATTTGACCAATGACAATGCCCCAACGTTATTGCCAATTAGCAAAATATTATCTACATAGAGCAGTAAAAAAACTACCTTTCCATCCTTCATGTGTTTATAAACACATGTTTCATCCACATTTTGTGTGAACCCATAAGTCTTGATTACATAATCAAATCTTATGCTCCAACAACAGGAAGCTTGCTTAAGTCCATAAATTGACTTTAGCACCTTGCAAACCTTACCCTCCTGACCTTTAGACTTAAACCCGTCTAGTTGTTCCATATATATGGGCTTATCAAGATAACCATTTAAAAAGGCTGTCTTGACATCCATCTTTCAAATTTTATAGTCAAAAATGACAACTATAGACAAGAGAATGCAGATGGACTTAACCATGGATGCAGGCGAAAAAGTTTCCTCATAATCAATTCTTTCCTTTTGCGTGTATCCCTTAGCTACAAGTCTAGCCTTATAGGTTTTGACTTTTCCATTAACTCATCTCTTTCTCTTGTAGATCCACTTACACCTTATGGGTTTTACCCCTTTGGGAAGATCTCCAAGCTCCCAAACCCGATAAGTCTTCATAGACTTCATCTCTATGTTCATGGCCTCTATCTAGAGTTTCAAATCAACATCCTCCATAGCCTCTTCGTTAGTGTAAGGATCCCTATCATGTTCAACCAGTTCAGCCAAAAAGGCTTCACTATTGAACATATACCTCTCGGGTTGACGCCCGATCCTGTCACTACACCGAAGCCCCTTAGGTTGTTGTTCAGGTTCGGTTGGTTTTTCTACACTGATTGGAATGGTTTCATTTGGAACCCTCAAAGTGATTAAATCACTTGCCAACTTCTCAAGCTCTATTTTGCTTCAAGGCTTAAAGTCATCAATGTAACTTTCCTCAAGGAAAATTGCATTAGTTGAAACCACAACTTTATTTTCCTTTGGTTTATAGAAATAACCCCATTTAGTCCCTTTTGGATATCCTACAAACACACAAACTTCCAGATATGCTTCCAACTTATTCGCTTCCTTAAACAGGACATGAGCCGGACATCCTCATATGCAAATATGGTTTAAGGATGTCTTTTTTCTTATCCACAACTAGTGAGGAGTTTTAGGAACCGATTTTAAGGCACATTGTTCAAAAGATAACATGCGGTTTGTAGTGCATATACCCAAGAGGATAAAGGCAATGATGAATAACTCATCATGAACCTGACCACATCCAATAAAGTCCTATTTCTTCTCTTAGCTAAGCCATTCTACTGCAAAGTGCCTGGTGTAGTCAAATGGGATAAAATCCTATTCTCTAATAAGTGTCATAAGAATTCATCAAAAAGGTATTCTCCACCTCAATCGGATCAAAGTGCCTTTATAGGTTTACCCAATTTCTTTTCCACTTTAGCCTGAAACAGCCTAAACTTATCATAAGTTTATCTTTTGTGGTGCATTAGGTATACATACCCATTTCTTAAGTAATCATCAATAAAAGCGATGAAATACTCACACCTTTCTCGTGCTCAGATGTTCATAGGTCCACAAATATCGTTGTGCATAGGTTCTAGAAGCCCTTCAATCCTATTGCCTTTAGACCCAAATGGTCTTTTGGTCATTTTACTCTCTAAATAAGATTCATGTTGTGGCATAAATTCTACCTTTAAGTGACTTAAAGGTCCATCTCTTACCAACCTTCAAATCCTATTCAGGTTAATATGACCTAGTCGCAAATGCTAAAGATTGGTCCTATTATAAAGAGAAGTTTTAAGTCTTTTACAGTTATTATCATTAACCTCAATGTTCAACAGTAAGTTCATCTTAGGTTTGATAAAATATAGATTATTTTGCATCCATCTATCACATATAAAAAATTTATTTTTACTTATCACCACTTTATTATTAAAAGACACTACATAAGAGTCTTTAAATAAACATGCTACAAAAATTATGCCATTTAGAACCTATATGATCCAACATATATTAATAATCGTTTCTTTGTTATTAATTTTATTAACAAAGCTCCTAGGAGAGGTTAATAATAAAATTAACATGAGTGTATAATCATCATTTCAATATTTTATCCATGATTTATAATCACCACCTAGGGGTGTGCAACCATAAATCATGCTAAGATACCTTATCTTCTCAACGATCTAACCCTGTACATGATGAAGTCCTTGCCTAGGGGTTGGAACCACCATGTGCTGCTTATGGACCAACGATGGAGGCCGTAGGTCCTCTCTTCGAAAACTTTCTCCCAGTCAATTTTTTAAAATCAAGGTTTTTTTTTAAAAAAAATGCATGAACAATTTTCAATGAGCGGCACTCCCTATTCTATATGACATGTTATTAACATATATAGTAAATCATATTATAATGTAGACAAGCAAAGCAATTATGCAAAACCACAAGCAAAATAATAATAAATAGCCGTAATATTATGGTTTCACCCTAGAGAATAAAAATCAAAGATTACACGAGATAAATTGAAACATATTATTGATCCTTCATCCTTGAATATTCAAATTGTATCTTTCTTCATATATTTTCCATCTTCAAGTCTTCAATCCCACATGGATCAAATATTCCATATTTTTTGTCATATCCAATTTTAATGTTTCTCAGAATTGTCCCAACAATAAAATCAAAAATGCATTGAAAAAGTACCTTTTTTGAAAAACCACAGCTCTCTACCAACATACTAATTTGTGCAATTGGTCTGTCCGTCATGACCCTTCAGCCTACCAAACCTCACAGTCTAGCCTGCTGGTCATGATAGATCGGCCTGGCAAACTTGAAAGTTTGGCTTGTTGCCAGAACTTTTAGAATTCTGCTCCGTGTGCAGCCTGCCAATCCCAAAGATTTGGCTTGCCAGTCTGCAACCATCGACCTGTCAATCCCAAGGGTTCGGCCTGCTGACCGAGCAAATATCATGACTTCCAAAAAATACAGCTTTTATGTAGTTTTTCAATTTTATTTTCAACAATTCAAAAACATAAAATTAACAACTCATAAAATACATTTGGAACGCTGCCATCCATCTTCTAAATCCGTCTTTTTCAAATGATTATTTAATTATAAAATTCTTACAAATTTAAAATTAAATAATAATTCATAGACGATGATGATAGACCACCATCTAATTACATGAAAAACTTAGATACATATTCTAACCTCTAAGGAACCATAACTAGCATTAGTTAATTAATTAATAACTAATTAAATAATAATTTAATTAACCATAATTAATTAATAAACATTCACCGTATATCCATGACAACGTATCTATGTATAATATGTCTACGCTATCAAGAGTCACATCTTCAATGTACCATTATGCGTACCATCATAAAATATTGATGTCACCCTTTGGTAGATGAAAAGACATAAGTCAAGACAATGGGCCCATTATTCATCTCAAGATTAAAATACAACACATATGATTGTCTAAAGTGAATTGATTTGCCGAGATAGAATTATAATCCAAATCAATTACACTTTATATCCCAATCCAATACATCATCACCTATGACAATGTACCAATGTTTTTATTCATATAGTACACATCCGATGGCCAAGACAGACCATCTCGCATTAAGGATATACACAACATAACAATCTTTGCATAAATAAAGTCCTCAACTTTATTCCCTTAATTGCAGATCTTATAATTTAGACCATCACCTTTAGAATCATGTCTTTTGCATAATCTGTCCATCATATGCTTGATTCTAAAGGCTTGGACTAACAATCTCAGACCGTTGTTTGCTTATGATACATCCAACAAATATGAACGTAAAGAAGACAACAATTAGTATATGAACAATAAATAAATTCTTTATTGATAAAAATGTCTCCAAAAACATATTTCATTTTTACTTCTTATGGCATGCATGTCTAACATGTTCGTCGCCCCTACCTTGGCAGTAATTGCATTTTGTCAACCAGACCTTGACATCAATATTGGCTTTTTGAATCGATCTCAATGATGATTCCAACTTATCGAATATCGATGATAAACCTAGCCTATCAGCTTGATACGGTCCCAATGCCAACTCATTTGTCCGATCCTAGCCTTGGCCTGTTGGTCCAATCTCGATGTTGATCCCACCTAGTCGTTTCGATCTTGGCATCGAGTCCAAATTAATGATGTTTTTGTTTTTGTTTAAAAATACATGCAAAAAAAATTAAGCTACTATTTGCCTTTCTTGTTTCTTTTTTAAATAAATAATAAATAATAGATACCAAACTTGTTATAAAAATTGAAAAATAAAAACAACAAAGAATATTTTTTTTGTTCAAAAAAATAAGAAATGAAAATGTATTGTTTTACTTAATAGAATGGAAATTGTCATATTGATGTTGGCATTTTTATTAGATTTATAATTGTAATATTTATTTTAATTAAATGAAGTTGACAACAACAACAAGAAAAGGAAAAAGACTATTTACTTGTTTTACAAGGAAATGGGACGAGCTTAGTTTTGTTTTGTTTCTTCTTTTTCCCCTATGCGTTAGCTTTTTCAATCTAATCCTTCCATGGGTGCTAAAAAAGGTAAGGTCCCATGAGCTTGACATATGTTCCCCAATGTAATCCAACCTAACCGTAGCTGACAGGCTGCTGACATCCAACCCACAGGGGTAAATAAACCACGGCATTGGGTAGAATTAGAGGCACCTTTTTAGTCCCATTTCTAATTTCTTAATTAGCAATTTGAAGTCCAAACGCTTAAACCCATTAAATTTTTGACAGAATGGTCATGTGTGATTTAGGTGACTTTATGTAAAGAAAATAAAAAATACCAAAACAATCTCAACAATTGATTTGACATTGCTTTAATCCAAACCTTTCATTACTTTTCAAGATAATTGAAACCGTAACAAGATAGATATTAGAGCCCCTATCATAAGAACCCCTTCAACTCTAAAACCATAACACGATAAGCAATAGCTGGCAATCCACCAGTGCCAATCACCAGAGTAAGCCAATTGATGACTGCTAATAACAAGCCGCTATTGGTCAGCCAAGTCATCAGGAAGGTGACACTGGAATCGACAGCAATATGCAAATAGAGTGAGAGGGTCTATTTCTTCATTCGCTAATGGAAATGTAGTATTTTCCCTAAAGTTAGCAACAGGAAAAGAAATCTGGCACATTATTGATATTAATGAACTAGATCACTTCAGCAATTTGCATTTTCAACGGCAATATCTAGTAGATTACGTATCGGTGAACAATGAGAATACTTTTGAAAAACAGATTATGTTCAATTTTTGTCCGCATTTTAAAGTGGCAAAATTTTACTTTTTCTTGTGCCATCCTGAGGATTTCTCTAGCAAGGAGAGTAGTCAAGTTGGTGACTGCTAATAACCATTTGCTATTATCTTCCACGTCAAGGAAGGGGACACTAATTTCGATAAAACTACATCGAATACCCCTTAATGCCCCTTAAGTGAGTAAGTTTTCAAAACTATTATCTTACCTTTGCATTTTCATAACTACCTTTTTATTATTTTAATAATGATTATGCATTTACTATTTTACCCATTACTTCTTCTAATCACCTAAGCCCTAAATCAAAGTCATACAAGAAAAAGAGAGAAAAAGAAAGAACTAACCTCATCCGTATGCGTCAGATCAATCCCTTTTTCTCTCTCCTCTTTGTATGCCTCCTTTTCTTTCCTCTCTATCTCCTCCTTCCACCTCCCTCTCTCTCATCTGTTCTCCCCTCCTCCACTTCCCTCTCTTTGTTAGATATGTATGCCCAAAGGAGTAAAAATATAATATATTTTTAGAGACATTTTTATCAATAAAGAGTTTATTTATTATTCATATACCAAATTTTTGTCCTCTTTACGTTGATATTTGTTGGATGTATGATAAGCAAACAAAAATCTAGGACTGTCAGTCTAAACCTTTCAGAATTGGGCATATGATGGACAGATTATACGAAAGACATGATTCTTAAGGTGATGGTCTAAATCATAAGATCCGCAATCGAGGGAATAAAGTTGGGCGCTTTATTCATATAAAGATTGTTATGTTGTTTATATTCCTAACAGAAGATGGTTTGTCTTGACCATCAAAGGTGGACTCCATGAATAGAAACATTAGCGCATTGTTACAAGTGACGATGTATTGGATCTGGACATAAAGTAAATTGATTTAGATTAATAATTCTGTCTCAGCAAATTGATTCACTGTAGACAATTATATGTAATGTATCTTAATCCTAAGATGAATAATGAGCCCATTATCTTGACTTATGTCTTTTGATATGCCCAAGGGTGACATCCATATTTTATGTTGGTACACATGTCGGAACATTGGAGGCATGACTTTTGATAGCGTAGATTTGTTATTCACAGATATAGAATCTATAGATCCTCTTCAAAAGAATTTGATATCCTCTTATGTGTATTATCCTGTAATTGAAAAACTAGAGCGCTCAACCATTTAGATACATAGGTGTAACCGAATGGTAGACCGTCTTTGGATGGTAAGTTTTCCAATGGTGAGATAGTGGAACGTAAGAGAAAAATAATCAAGAAGGTAAGACAGAATTTATCCTTAAGCTGATTATGAATAATCCTATAAAGATACAACACTTTATGATATGTCATGGAGGCTTAGCTAAATGGGCTTCGTAATTCTATATAGTTTGAGAGTGCAGCTCTAAGTTTTTAGTGGAGTAGCATTGGAGTTGATAATTATGAAATGCATATTTGGGATATTGAGTTTCATAATTATCAGAAGCTTGAACTATATGGTCCATTTAGTCCCCTTGCTCGCTCATAGAAAATCCTACAACGATACGACGTGCTATTCTAATAATTTGTGACTTGTGTCAAATTATCAGATTAACTGAAAATTCGATAGGAATAAATAATTCATGTCTGTGTATCGGTTGAATTAATTTTGTGAAAATTAATTCAAGATAAACTTGTTGAATTATTAGGATCAAATAATTCATGTCTGTTTATCGGTTGGATTAATTTTGAATAAATTAATTTAAGATAAGCTTGTTGAATTATCATGAATGTTTATTTTCCTAGAGATTATCTAGATATGACTATTTTAATCAAATAACTTCTCTATTGGGTTATTTGAATTAAAACTGAGGCTCTATCCCAAGAATCTCAAGTGGGAAATAAAAGATTCATAGGGATCATTTATCATAAATTTGATAGGCCGATCTAAGTTCGACTTGCCGATGGAATAAGTTCAGCAGACCGATCTGTCAATTCGGCCTAGCGACCAAGCGATAAATAGATCACGTATTTTCACACGGATTTTATCTAATATTGATTATGATTTAAATTTTTGGGGCCTTATCTGATAAGGACTGACCCCTAGGCCCAACCTTTATAAAAAAGGGAATGAAACTCATTGTTGTTTAGATCAATTGAGAAAACTAGGGTGAGACTCTAAAACTCCCCAAAGCTGTTGTTCACAAATCATGAACTATAACTTTGTGTTTTTCTCAATTGGTTGGAAGGAGAGTAGCCTAGTGGAAGAGCTGTATAAGTGTGCCCACACCACTCTAATCGTGGATAGAGAATAACAAAGAAGACTAGTTGTTTGAAGTTTATCTAAAACATTGTTAAAAAATATAGCATATCAAACTTATGTTTTAAAAAATACTTTGATATAAAAAATTTTAAAATTCCACCTTGCACTATTTTTTTAACACTCTCCTCTATTTCTGCCATCCTCCACTGCCATCCTCCACCTCCCTCCCTCTCCTCGTCCTACAACGGTGATGAACGAAGGCTGGGTTCTTAGCACATGTTGTTTCTTCTCAAGCCATTCGTGATCAAGCCACACCAGATCGTCTTCTAGAGGTGTCGCAAGGTTAGTTCATAGACAAAGCTTGGCCCTGTCGTCTCAATCTAAAAATTTGAATCCCGACGTTGTTGTTTGGCTACAAAGAAACCACAAGAAAGAAAAAAACAAAAAACAAAATCAAGTGGCCTCTTAGATAGAAGAATATGAGGTTGTCTTCCGAGAGAATTAACATTGTTACAGGTGCTCAAAGATTTGATGTCAGTAATTGGATTTCTCTCCATTATTACTATTGGATCACCGATTATATTCTCAAGTAAGGTCAATTATTGCCAGTATTCTTCGTAATTTTGCTATTTATTTTCTATTGATCGATTTTGAATTTTGCAAACTAAGTCATTTCACCAAGGATTATTTGTATTCAGTTTTAGTAGATTGATTTTGTCTAATTGATTTTTCCAGGTGATTTTTGATTGCTTAAAGGCCATAAATGGAACAGAGTTGTACATACATTTACATTTTTTCAAGTGCTTTGAGCAACATAGGTTTGGTAGTTTCTCTACTACTGAAATCGTCCAAAGAGTTTATGATATTTTCAAAGAAAAGAGAACTAGTACTAAATGCTTACGTGAGTGCATGTAGATAGGATCTGTTTCATTTGAGTACTATTATGACCGAATGGACTTAAGTCTAGATTTGAGTATTACGAGACCCTTCAGTTCTTGTTTGGTGCCTTAAAATTCCAAATCATCTTAATCAATTTTTGAGACCTTCGAGTCTAGTTTTCAGAGTTCACTTTAGGGTTGTTTTCTTGCGACTTGAATGATGTTGCTACTGTAAATTCTCTAATCCAAATTCGCGTTATTCCTCTGCTTTGCAATAGGGATTCTCTGCCAATCTCTGTCTAATACTTTTTTGCCGTTGATGGTTATTGCTTCTGCAATAAATCCCCTAAGTCCCAGCCGGCTATGGGTGCTTAATATTTTTCATTTTTCTCTCGTCTGCTAGAAATCAACCAACATCTCTCTCTCTTGCTCTCTCTTTATCAAAACGGAGACTATTGGTCCCACCAGTCAGACCTTATACCCTCAACTTGCTCATCTTTTTTGTCAACGTAGATCAGGCCAGCGTAAACCATATCTGAGCCACCGTGCATCATTAACCTATTATCATTATCGATGTTGGAATAGGCGACCAGTGTCCTTCTTGCAAGTTGCCTGGGTTTGGTCAGACTCTACCTAATCGTCGGTGCGCTCAAACATGGTAAGTTTTTCAAGCTCAAATCTTTTTTTTTTTTTTTTTTTTTTGTGATTTTTCCTTAAATTTTTTTGGCATTAACCTTGCTTCTCCGCCCCTGTGCATGTTGGCTCCCTTACAACTTGTCGTCTCCGCTGTGACGGGCGAAGACCTTATCCTTGTCATTTTTGGCCTCTCCTTCCATTGTCACCTGTCGTTGTGTCCATCTTCACCCTCTGTTTTAGGTCATTTTTTACTTCTCTGCCTCAGTAACATGTCGTTTTTGTCGTCCTCACCCTCTTTCTCTGTCGTATTGGCCCTCCCCAACCCACTGTCTCCTATCATTTTGGCCCCTTATCATTTGTGACCTGTCGTATTCATCGTCCCCACCACCCTCTTTTACCTATCTTTTCGCCCTCTCCACCCTTTCTTTCTTGTTGTTTTAGCCCTCCCTAACCCACAATCTCCTATCGTTTTGCTCCCCCCCCACCATTTATTACCTGTTGACCCTTCTGTCTCCTGTCGTTTGGAACCCCCACCCCCCACCTCTTTGTGAGCTGTGAACTTTTTTACCATTGATTCCCATTTGGTTTGATGTGATTTATGACCAATGACCTATAGAATGTGAACTTTGATCAGTGACCTGTGAAATTGAATTATGAACTCTGAAATTTGAACTTTGATTTGTTTATTGTGGTTCCTGATGAATGGCCTGTAAACTCTAAACTGTGATCTTATATTTTTGAAATAAGGAGAATTATGCAATGTGAACTGTGATTTGTTTATTGTGATTTGTCATCAGTGCCCTGTGAACAACGATTTGTGATAAGTGTCCTATGCACTACAATGTATAACTGAAATGTTATTTTCATATGTGATTGTGGTTTGGACAATCGCCGCCACACGGGGGGGGGGGGGGGGGGGGGGGGGGGGGGGGGGGGGGGGGG
>CAMOHE010025419.1:0-48811 GCA_946598075.1 Artocarpus hirsutus | reverse complement strand
ATTAAAGTCAGAGAAATATTCTCTTAGAAAAATTATGGTTGGATAACGTTTTCATCAGTTCTAATAAGAAAGTAATCCTTTTGACTTTATTGATCCTATGAGAAGAATATAAGTATATATATTTATGTGGGTTTTTAGTTTACTAGTTCTTTTCTTTTAATATTTATTAGCATCTTCATGATGAAAGTGACATCTTTAGACAACAGCTGAGGAAGGTGCCCTTAAACTTTTATATATAGCCACCAAAATATAAATAGGTCACTCATATAAAATCATTAAAACTAAATAGGAGAAAATTTTTATCTAAATAAAACGCAAAGCATTAATGGTCAATTAATAACATTGCTCAGTAGTTGAACCACTAGCTATTTTGCAATTTTACCACTAGTTTGCTGTGATTTGTGATCAATGACATGTAAACTTTGAACTCTGATTAGTGACTTGTAAAATTCGATTATGAACTCTTAACGTTGAACTTTGATTTGTTTACTACGATTACTGATGAATGGCCTGTAAAATCTGAACTGTGATCAAATACCTGTGAACTAACAAGAATTATGCAATGTGAACTGTGAGTAGATACACTGTGAACTGTGATTTGTTTATTGTGATTTGTGATCAGTGCCCTATGAAATGTGAACATTGAAATGTGAAATGTGGATATTGAAATGTGAACTCTGAACATTTAAATGTGAAACATGCAATGTGGACATTGGCATTAAATGTGAACTGTGAAATGTGAAGCGTGAAATTGTGAGCTATTTACACTTCTTAAATGATTTCCATATTCAGCTGACTATGTTTTTCTTCTTTTTGTGGTTAATAGAAATTGAACTTGATAAGTCTGTTGTGGCTACATTATAATCTTAGAAAAAGGGCTAGCTGTGATGAAACTCATTTTGCTTCATCATGTTGGTTAAAGTGTTACTTTTGTGGATTGTCGTGCTTATAATGCCAGCGTGCTTTTCATTAATTATGCACAAGATTTTCCCTTGTGGGGGTTGTACTTCGACCATTCCATCCGCTGTAATTTACAATGGCATTGGGACCCCCCACGCATGTGACCTATCATGCTTGCTCCCCCCACCCTCTGTTACTTGTTGTTTTGGCCCGTCCTTGTGTGTACAAACTGATTGTAGTATTGCTATAGATGAATTAAGTACCAATCCATAGTGATTACGCTCCTAATGTGAAATGGAAGAAGCTATAGTTCTGAGCCGGATTTATATCTCTGTTGTTATTAACTTTTTTTACGTTGTTTTCTTCTATCATATGCATCTGCATTGGTGCTTGCAGGCTCAGTGACTGAATTGTGAAAATGGAGAAGATGGGGAAGAAAAAAACGATGATGAGGCAACCATTAATTGAAGCAGACAAAATGAGAAGGCCTTATTATTACGGTTGATGGATCATCCAACAATCGCTCTTGGTAGACATCCATCAATGGCTGATTGGGACCATGGGCATTGGAAATTTTTGGTCCAGGCGTTCCTGAGGAACATTGTAAACAAAAGAGGAACTAACTGGGAAAGATTTTTCGTCTATACTCTATCCTCATGAATGCTAATGGACTTGGTTGGGATCCTAAAACGGGGGCAGTTTGTTGCAAGATGAAGTGTTTAGATTATTTTTTAGTAGTAATCCCTTTGGCTTTTGCTTTTACTAAATCTTGCAGTTACTATTGAAATTGCATGTTTTGCGATGTTAAAAAGTTTCTCATTTGATGTCCAGAGAACCCCCCATGTAAAGGACTTGATTGGTAAAGCGATGCCTAATTGGAATTTGATAGCACAACTGTTCCATAGAGAGTCTCCTGTCGGAAATTAAGCCGTGGCTTTAGGTTCTACACGTCTAAAATAGCCTCCAAGTCCACAAAGAAGCGTAGAGAAGCATGAAGAAGTCTATAACCAGTTGGACAAGGAATATGGTTATTATCAACCCAGAGGATACAGCAGACATTTCTAATTTGGCAAGGGGTTGACGGTCGCAGATCTGAAGGATGTGGCACCAACATTGCTTCCACGTCCAGGACAATTGGAAAAAGGCCAATGCAGGGCAAGGGTTTGTCAAATTCGTACGTTGCCACCACTGCCTTATAGAAGGAATTGTTCAACTATACCCACTCCATTCTTCACAACTACATTGAGAGGACCATTGGTGTGTGGAAGGCGAGATTCCTATTTTTGAAGAGCATGAAGCCGTTTCCATTCGACAAACAAATATTGATCCCAATTGCTTGCACCGTCGTCCACAACTTCATATGCATGTGACAACGCAATGATGAAATCCTTAAGCAGTACCATGATGATGCAATACCAGTGGCGGAGATAGAAGGTGAAAATGTGAATCAAGAAGATGGGGTGCAAGATGATGATAGGGTTGATGATAACCCATTGATTAAAAATAGGGAGGACAACGGCAACATGAATGCACACTGGGATGAGATAGCAATGGAATTGTGGGAAGTTTATGCCCATCACCTTTAGTTCACCTCTAGGCATCAATATTTCTATAGATAATTTAATTGTTGAATTGTTGGAACGTTGCTATGTTATGTATTTTTTTTTCCACACCACTTTGCCTTTACAAATTCGCTATTATATGTAGACTATTTTTGAAAAAAAGAGCACGTTCTTCGTTTTCTTAGTGTGCTTTTATATAACTTATTTTGGAGTGAAAAATTATAGTGAATTAATAATTGGTTGTCATATGATCATTAATAATTGATTCTTAGGAAGGGATAGTTGAAAATGCCAAAAGAATCAATAGGCAAAATCAAAGAATTAATAAAGTTTTAAGAGCATTTTCATAATATTAATATTGTGGTCACGTGCACCAAGCATAAACTTCCCATTGCATTCAATGAAATGAAAATAATTTATTTGATAAGTCAATTTAATTCACTTTTGAAAATAAGTGCCATTTTCTGAATAAATTTTTAATTTTCAAAAAGAAGCACAAAAAATCTGAATCCAAATATCTAATATACCAAACACATATTCATAACTCAAATCAAGATTTCAAATACTTACCAAATGCATACTTGGATCTTGTACCTAACTCAAATTTTTAAAAACTCTCATAACCAAACACTAACTTAGATTATAATTCAAATCATAATGCTCAAATCAAAAGAATCCAAATCACCATAATTCGAATCCATTTATCAAACGGACAAGTGAACTCTTGGAACTTTTGAGGGATTTGTTCTATCTGCATGCTTATGTTGGGCACTCGATACGCCATAATGATTCAAAAAGCAATAATTTGTAAAATTGTTGCATTGTTGGACAATTTTTTTCTGGTGCCGAGATGTCAAAAGCAGCATTTAGTTGAAGCAATGATCCATTGTTGTAATTTCTGTCAATTTAGAGGTAGATGTTTTGCCTTTTTGCATTTGGTGCAATGCTTGGCAGAGTACTAACCTAAGTAAAAGATTATTTTTAAATAATAAGTGTACCAGAAGGAGATGGCATTTCTTCTATCTAGTAGGTTCCAAGACGAAACCTAGAGGGTTCTGACTAGTTTGAGAACTTATTGAGTTCCGAGGCGGGATCTAGTAAATTAAAAAAAAAAAAGTTAGAATCTGGTAGGTTCTATGTTGGAATCTGGCAGGCTACAACCCGACACCTGCACCAGCGGCCAGAGACGGTTGGTACTTCTTTGTTTTAAAAAATATGTTAAAATATGGTAAGTTTTAAGTTGAAACCTACTAGGTTACAAGCCGGCACTCATGTCGTAACCAGAGGCAGTTGGCGCTTTTTGTGTTAAAAAAATATATATATTGAAATCTGGTAGGTTTTAAGTTGAAACCTAACAAGCGACAATCTGCCACCCCATTTCGGCGACCAAAGGTAGGTTCCAACAGGTTCCACGACAGAACTTAGCGGGTCTGCGACGGAACCCAATGTGTTCTAGGACGGAACTTGAGAGGTTCCATTTCGACATCCCGCAATAAGTGAGTTAGAGAAAGGGTAATTTGGTTTTTTAATTAATCTTCAATTTTTAATAAAAGAGTAGTTTTAATAAGTAGTTTGTTAGAAGGTATTTTTAATAAAGAGATGCATTTATGGGGCATTCTTGTAAGTTTTTCATATATAAAATAGAGTGGAAAGAAGAAACAAATGAGAGGTGTTTATTTTTCGATTTACAGGTTTGAAAATTTTTTAAGGGGGTGAAATTGTTTCCTTTTGCTTCTTATGTCTTGTTATTTGACTACGTGGCCTACTCAAACTCCAGCGATAAGCATATTCCATTTCTTAAAAATAAATAAATAAATAAACCTAGAAGGTCCCCATATTCCAAAATTCTGAGAATTGATAGCCTCCAAAGGCCAGGTCCCACTAGCTCACTCTCCAATCTTGGCAACAGAAACAAAACCCAAAATTACGTCACGAATAAAGGCAGGGAGATGGACAAGAACAAGTAGTTATATTTATTTTCAAGACCCGAAAAAGAGGCGTGCGGAGCCTGTGGACTTGCAACTGAAATATAGACGGAAAACAGGAACAGGGTAGGCCTAAGAACTAAAATGCCACAAAACAGGTCGAGGAAAAAAGTGAAAAACTGATAGAAGTTACTTATTCAAAATAACCTAATGCTGACAGAGTAACAGGAGACTTACTGCAATAGGTAAAATAACGCATCTGCAGAAAGTTGCACATGGGTGCACGTGGCCTTGGCTTGGAAGTACACCATCTATTTCTTAGAAAGAAAAGCCTTTAATAAGTTCATTTTAATTAATATACTTGGCATCAAATTAAGAATTTTAAATATGCGTATAGATATTCAGCAATCTAAAGGGGAAGAAAGAAGCTTCAACGCCCTTAAACCATCTACAAGCGTCACAACAACATCAAATTTCTATACTTTCAAAGTTCAAAGAGTGGTGGCTATCTACTTTGTCAGCCTCTGAAACAACGTAGATTTTCCTCCTTGGTTTCACCGACTGTTGACTACTACTGCCTGCCCCTTTTCATGCTACAAGAGGGACATTTGTATTGCTTGATGCCCTCAGCCTTGGCAGGTGTGATCTTCACACATTTTCCATGGAACCACTTCTCACATATGTCACAGCCAATCCAAAATTCATCTGCGTTATAGTTTCCACCACAGCTCCCGCAGAGGGTTTCACTATGTTCGTCTTCCTCCTCTTCAAAACTCTCATCAACAAGCTTAGGGTTGCTTTTCACTTGACCATCACTGGATCTCTGCAGAGAGCATTAGACCAGTCAATGGCTTTAGAAACTAATTAATATACTAGCAACCGTATCAGATACGCACAATGAAAAAAGAAATTAACCAGAATAACAGATAGATATTGAGCATACACCATAATTACCACGCAACTCTCCACAATGAGAAATAAAACACAAAAGAAAAAAACTATCCCCATGTTTGGTTCACTACTTTGGATCGGATTTTTCAATTTGAGAGGTAAACCAATTTCAAATCCATGTTTGGTAAGCACCTAGTCCAGATTTTTTATTCCCCATTCAAATTGAGTTTGAACTGTCCAACTTAGAGTTTAGCCTTCCCTCCATTTCAACTTTTAAAACCCTTTTTATAAATATCTAAAAAAACTCCCGAATATAAAATAAATAAATAAATAAATAATTGATATCTAAAAAATCTCCTTAACGGCAACTGGTGCCCAATTGGTAAGGGTAGGGTTGGGTGGGGTGGGGTTAAAAGCAAGGCCCTAGGTTCAAATACTAGAAACAGCTAGCATTATCATAACAACAACAACAACAATAATAATAATAATAATGAGTGAGTGAGAGAGAGAGAGAGAGAGAGAGAGAGAGTACCCCTAACTCTCATTGTGAGCCCAAGTTTTAAACTGTAACATTCCACCAAATCCTACAATCTTAAGAAGGCAGCAAACTATGACTTTTGCAATGTAGGTGACCATGAGATGATTTGGACCCCAAACCTTGTGGGAGCAAACTAAAGACCTGACCATTCCAATCAATTAAGGCCGGCAATTTTAGACACGACACGATGACATGATATGAAAACGACAAAAGATAAACGGGTTTAGACCGCAGGATTATTAATTGGACCATAAATACGTTAGCACAAATAATAAGAAAATAAACGGGCTGGATTCGTGCTAATACGCCTAACACGCCTTAACACGTTTAATTAAACAGGACGTAAACGTATCAACATAACATGACAAGACCTGTCCATTTATAACACATGTAAACTTAAAAATAAAAATATTTAAAATATTTGTAGTAGGTTAGTATTAATTAGATATTACGTTTTTGTTAATTTTCTTTATTGGTTTTTTTTAATTTTTTTAATTTTTTTTAATTTTTAGTTAACTGGGTCATAAACGTGTCATATGCTTGTTGTTATCGTGTCAACCCATCACGGCAAGTTTAATAATCGTATTAATCGTGTCGTGCCGTGTTACGCGTGCCATAGGCGTGTCGTGTTCGTGTTTGCATTTCTGGCACGTTTATTAATCGTGCCGTATTCGTGTTCAGGCTAAATGTGTCTGTGCTGTAAACATGCCATGTTGGTATGTTTATTGCCACCTCTACAATCAACACCCCATGGGTTCTTTTTGTACAATTTTTTAACAATGTCAATCCTTTCTACTCTCCTCACCTATCCAAACACAAATTTAGATTTAATTCCCTATTCATATTTTTTACACTTAAACTACACAATAAAAAGCCAATTCCGATTGCAATTCAAACCACAGTTCAAATTTTCTAGTTTGAACAAATAAAAAATTCAAATCAACACAATTTGAACTAACAAGCCAAACGCGACCATAGTCACAAGCAGTTTTAGATCATGGTGAAAACCTAAAATTAATTGCAAAAAGTGTCCTCACCTTTGTACTGCCTCGAGATTTACTGCTACTGTCCATGCTGGGTTTGTCTTTGACGGGCTTCTTTTCTGCCACAACTTCAAAGACCGTTGGAAGATCATTGATCATATTGAATAGACGCTTCCTGCAATATATGGAATTTCCTTTTTTTGAATAACATCATAAGTGAAGCAAAATGTAGCATACAAAATTCACGAGATTAAGTCCTCTCACAAAGAAGAAAGAATGCATCAAAAAGGCGAGAAAAAATTTCGATCTTTGTGTAGCTCACACAAGATGCAGGCCTCAAATTAGATTTTGATAGCTGATGCATTCAACAGGATGGTGCGTAAATAATTGAAATGGTAGCATTAATACATATCATGCTTTTCTGTTGACACCATTTTCTGGATCCAAAAAATAATTGGTCATGGAATACATAGCAGCAAATGTTTTGGACATTAAAGGAAATAAGTACCTCAGAATAGGCGCTGATGCATATGCAGACACAGTACTGTTTCAAACAATTGATTCTGTAAAACTAGAATCGCCCTCTACCCACCCAGAGAAAGAATAAAAAGAAATTAAAAAAAAAAAGTTTAAGTAAGTCGATCTTATTATGCGCAAAGGACTATAAATGGTAATGCCACTAAAACATTTTCATAAGAGTGTCACTTATACCTTAGTTCTAGGTCCATTTCCAGGTTTGATTACATGTTGGACCCTCAGAAGAAAGAAAAAGTCATTGGTAAGTTAATGAATTTTTTGGAAAGAGTGAAATTAACGAAGAATAATAATGAAATGGAATGTCCTTTCGTAATTTCTAAGCAAAGCAGCAGCTATGCTTAGACATAAAGGAACAATAGGGTTCAAAAAAATATAGGAGACTAAATCCGGATTAAGCTGAATGGAAAGAAAAAGGGAAAACAGGATCATGAGAAACACAATTTTCGCAGAAATAAGCTCAAACCCAGCTATGCAATCTACATATTTCTTTTCCACATCACTGCTATTGTTATCAAAACCAAGGACAGGATTTCCTCTAGAATTAGCAATTACTGCATGTCCTTCATACTGGGACAGATTTAAGGTAAAATCACTCTACTCTTGCCTCGGAAAATAATTTAAACAATCAGACTAGAAACATTTGAAGGAAGATTTACCAAATTGAAACTAACAAAACACAAAGTCAAAAGATACTTTAAACTTTCTATCAGATGTGCATCAACAAGTTCAACCCACACAGATATATTGCACAGTCAGCAATAACAAAGAAGACATGTTTACCTCTCACTACGGTTAAGACGTGCTCCAAAATAGAAAGCCACAGAAAGCAGCCAAGAGTCACTGTGAACAGCTACTAGTGAGAGCCAGTCCTTGCGATTCATTCCATCTCTAGCAAAGTTGATACCAAGAGCTGGCTCAGGAAGCTCCGGTGGAACCTCTTCTGCTGGTAGTCCCACATCCCAGCTTTCGTTTGGATTTCCATACAAACATAAATTCTCCTTCTCTAAATCCGCAAAGAATGATTCAATTACATATCACACACAGTAAACAGAGATTAGATACAGAACGTCAATATCCTAAAACTGCACTTCACCTCCAAAATTGTAAGAACATCAGAATGAACTCTGACTTGTGTCATTAACAGGTGAATCTGACAGACATTACAATTTTAAAAGTCAACGATCTATTTTCTTTTTGATCCCTTCTGGTGAGCAATTTCAATTAAAAAGGTCGTTATTATTATGCTTTTTCTTTTTCCAACGAAAAATTCCTGTTATTCTGGAAAATGATCTTTCAATTTCAAATCTGTTAGCTCCGAACACAAAATTTAAGTTCAGCCTCAATTACACGCAAGCAAGTAAACAGCTTTATCGCTCTCCTCAGAAATTATCAGGGAAACAATGTACAGAAAAACCTTGAAACTCCCGAATCGGCTTCGTCAATATGCAGACACATACGAAACGAAACAGAACAATAGAAAAAAAAATCAATATTTTCAAAGCCATAAGCCTGATCTGCAAGTACGCATTACCTGGATCACACAGTCCGTAAAATTCATCAACATCTGAGAGGGAAAAAATCCACAACAAGGTCAGAGAATTTCAAATACAAATACACGTGTGTTGTGTAGCATATCCAGAGAAAGAGACAGAAAGAGAAGATGAATTGAAGTACCATAAGTTAAAGCGCGGACAAGGCCAGCCCTTCGAGCGCTGAAATCTTTAAAGATTTCTTCGACTGTTCGCGGATTGGAAGCCATTTCCATGGATGTGTCAAATTCCGGATCTAAGAAAGATTCGTTCTCTGTCGGAATCAAAATTTTAACCCTAAAACCAATCGAATCTACATCGACATAGACAAGAGGAAGAGGAATAGGAATTGCAGAGGGAGAGAGGGAGATTAGGGATCCGAGGGAACTTCGGTGACTGAGAGACGCATGCCATCGTAAACGTGGACAAGAAGAAGAAGGGAGAGAGAGATTTGGGTCATTTCAAATTTGCTATTGCCACCCACTCCCCTGTTCCGTTGCTGGTATGGAGATCGTACGAATGAAATTGGTTCTGTCTCGTCAATTTACCCCCCTGTCAGTCGAGTAATGTGTAGCTATGGTCCCTTAATTCTTTTGTTAATGATATTTTGGTCTTTTTCTTTTAAATTTAACAAAAACCCGACGGACTTTAGAAATGTTTGCAATTACAGGATGCAAATAAGGGCTTTCCATCCAAATACGTAAAATCTGTATACCCTGACGAAAACATGAACATGCCTATCATGTGAGTTGCTTTAATGGGGGTATAACAGTAATTTCAAATGTACGCACAATGTTGGCAGAAGTAGGAGGGATATTTAACGCCCATTTGTTTTTATTTTTAGAATTTTTAAAAATATTTTCGCACGTTTTTTGAAGTAAAAATTTTAAAACACTTTCAACATAATTCTTAAAAAAAATTTATTTTTCAAATCAAAAACATTTCACCTATTTTAAAAATAATACGAAACGGCCTCTTAAACTTGCAAAATTGTATCAAAGCATTGATTTAGATTTGCATGAACCAATCTATATCCCAAAAAAAAAAAAGCAACAAGCGTCAAAATACTGGAAGCTGCCAACAAATGGACGAGGTAAAAAGGGGGATTTGGATAAATGAGCCACCTAAAAAATTTAATTAGGGAAATGATCTCCTTTTTTTTTTTTTTTTTGCATAAAAAATCAAGCCTTTTGAACAAGAAAACTGCTCTAGCTTTTTTTTTTCATCCTGTTGAGGTTTCTTTTCTTAGTCTATTTTTTTTTTCATCTTGCTGAGGTTTTTGGAGCAGTTTTCCTGCCCAGATAGGCTTGATTTTTGGTGTCAAAAAAAGAGACCATTTCCCCAATTAAATTTTTTGGGTATCTCTTTTATCAAATTTCCCAGTAAAAAAGTTACCAATGATGAGGAATGAGCAATTAAGCATGGTTTTCAACTTTGCAAATGTGTATATTGACTATATATTTAGGGAATAACCTTAGTATTGTTTAATTAAAAACCTTAAAAAAGAATAGATTAATAAAAAAAACTACAAACTAACTAAAAGAAATGTAAGTCCCCAAAAAAAATGTAGATTTAGGAAACAAAGTGAAAAAGAAGAAGTAATCTGAGATTTAGGGTCGAAATCGACAGGAAGATATGGCAACAGGTTTGCAATCAAGAGGAGAAGATGAGAAGGGTATGAGAAGGAAGTGTGATGGGTCGGGCGGCTGATTGGCGAGGAGGGTCTCTAACATAACCCACAACGTTCGCATGTGGATTCGCTATTGGTTCTTCTTCTTTGGGTAATGAAATTGTAGATCCGTAACTCAATTTAATCTTTCCTTTTTTGGGCCTTTTGGGGTTTTCAAAAGGTTGCAATATCAAATTTGATATGTATTGATGCTTACCGAGTTTCGGCGTCGAATCAAATCCACGTATGGCAGCGCACGGTGTTCAGCTCTGCCCTATTCGCCTCTGCCTTGTCTGGTTGGCCTGCAACAAGATAAGGGACGCCTTGGAGGCAAGAAATGGTTAGTAAACAAGATAAGGGCTCTCCGATGCTCAAGGCAGGGAGTGTTTGGCAAAGGTCGAGAACCGGTTAGGTGTGAAGGAGCTTAGTTACCAGAATGCAATAAATGCATCCTATTTATAGGCTACTACTTGGACCGAGTGTTAGGTGGGTTTTGCCCACAACCTCGAGTGTGACATCATGGCATGTCAAGTGGCAAGTGACAAGTGTCATGTCTCTCTAACGGTGAGTTATTTACCATCTGTTAGCTAGTGATGGTAAGCAACAGTCTACTTTTAGAGTGAAGATTGTCCGACCCGAGTTGGCATTGAGTCCAAGGAGGTAACCTAGAGAGGTGTGGCCCAGAGGAGCCCTGAGAAGCACCTCGGGCAAGACATCCAGTGTAATCCGGGTCAGTTATGAGCTCCACGTACCTTTTGTCGAGCTGGTGTGCCAACCACCTAGAGTTTGGCTCCTTGGTGGTGGCACCGAGCTCACCCTCAACAATAGCCCCCCAGTTCACCTGGTCGGTGTCCAGCAGGGTGGACTACGCATAGTGGGTAACGTCGGCTTAGAATAGAAGGCCAAGCGGTGTTCTAAGGCAGTGAAAAATAAAGGGTTGCATGGACTTCCAGGAGACACGTGTCCGTCTACGATCGACTACGCCGCCTGTCAAGCGTAATGATCGCGCCTCTTCATTTTTTGCGTCCAGATTTTTCACCTGAAATGGCTATAAATAGGCCCTCTTTTTTTGAGAATTTCCACATGCAATTAAAGTAATTTCTCCTTGTTCTCGAGTTTTAGCTGCCGAGTTGTAGTTAAAAGCCTAAGAACTCTTCGTTTCCAAGCTTTTCCATGCCCGAACAGGTAATTTCCCAAGGAATAGGAGAGAATGAGTAACTTGTCAGATTCCCAAAACATTAATTTTCCTGGTCGGAAAGCAGTCTTGAGGCCGATACACCTTCCGTGCAAGTTGACATTGAGAGCTTTTCCTCAAAGAAGGACGGGGTTGACCGACTGGCTGAAATATTGAGGGTCGACTCCCAGACTGTTCTCGAGTAGGAGTTCCTCAACCTACTCGATCGTGCAGGGACGAGGACCCATATATCAGAGCAACAACTGTCGGCACGTCCTGAGTTACTACCTAGGAACGAGTTGGGCTAGAGCTCACAGCCGATGTCCCAGGCATTTCTGGTCTAGATTCCAGGGAGCCTGCCCCCGTTGTTGGCAGGGTAACCGTCGACATCTCCGACGAGGAAGAGAGAGCCGAGGAGGCAAGGCCGGCAAAGAGCCCCTCAAAGATTGAGAGGATCAGGGCCACTTGTGTCCGAGGAGTGACCGCCTATCAGATCACCCGACTAGGGCAGATGTCTACAACGGCATACACCAACGCCATGATGGAGTCTCGGCTGAAGGACCTGGTTAATTGTATCTCCCCACTTTTTTCTTTTAATGAAAACTTCCTAAAATTTGTCGCTTCTCAGATTTTGTATGTTTTGTTTAGATATTTCCAAGTAAGATCTTTCTTGGATAGATGTTTTCAAATTTCAGTGAAGAGATCCTCGGGAACATTGTTATAACATGTTTCGTCGAGTTGACATGGACTTTAATTAGAGACGGACTAAGTTGGATGCTCCCGAGGAGATACATTCCCGAACTTAGTTTTTTGAGCTCCTATTTTGGTCCCATGAGTACCAAGTTTGAAATCTCGACAGTTAACGAGTTAATCCAAGCAAGGTAACCCAAACTCGGCCAGGCAGAGCACAACGGCATGTGATGGCCCATTACCCAGTCACCCCTTAGAATTGTTTAAGTTTGAAAGAAACTTGTACAAATCTAATAGTGGTCTGGCAATTATCATGCTAAGGCGATTTGATTGCGGGTGGTCTGCACGGCAACAGACATGGTTTCCCAGCCTAGTTAAGTAGGACGGCTCTCCGTGCTCAGAAGTTATAGCCTGGTCCTCTGGGTTGGAGTTATATACCCCTTTTCGAGATTCATTGATTCCTTAAACACGCATTGCTTAGCAGAATAGTGTAGGAATTTACATTTCATTGATGTATTGTATTTACATTTCAGTCCTATTTAATAGGTCTAGTTACAAGTGAACGGAGCCAGAGGTTAAAAAGTGTTTCTGGCGACGGTTAACAAAAGAATCTCTTGAGTAGTTCGGCATTCCAAGGATGACCGAGCAGGTTGCTGTCCATGTTGAATAGCCTGTATGTTCCTGGCCGGACAATGTCTATGACCTCGTCCCATTTTGGACCAAATGCCCCGACCCCAGATTATGGAACTGTAACTTTTTTGAGTACGAAGTCCCCAATTTTAAAGCTCCTCAGTTAGACCCGCTTATTATAGTACCGAGCGACAACTTGATTTTGAGCTGAGTTACGGATTGCTGCCCAGTTTCTCTTTTCTTCGAGTAGGTCGAGCTCGGACATCATGACTTCAGCATTTCAGATTTCATCATAATGCTCGACTCTGAAGCTTGGTAATCCTACTTCGACGGGAATGACAGCCTCCGCCCCATATACAAGTGAGAAGGGTGTCTCTCTGGTAGCAGTTCGGGCAGTTGTTTGATAAACCGAGAGCACCTTTAGGAGCTCGTTAATCCATATTCCCTTGAGGCCCTCGAGCTTCTTCTTCAAGTTGTCCTTGATTGTTTTATTGACTGCCTCGACTTGCTCATTACTCTGTGGGTAGCTCGAAGAAGAGAAAACTTTATTGATGCCGAGCTGTTCACACAGGCGGAGCAGACTTGTCGCTTCGAATTGTTTCGCGTTGTCGGTTACGATAGTGAGCGGGATTCTGAACCGACAGATGATGTTCTTCCATTCAAAGTGGATACATTTTGCCTCGGTCATATTGGTGCATGGTTCCACTTTAACCCACTTGGTGAGATAATCAATTGCCACGATGCAATACTTGAATTGGGATCGGGTTGGCGAAAGGGGGCTGATCAAGTCGATGGCCTATTTCATGAAGGGCCATGCTGATGTGACCAAGGTAAGTGGCTCAGCATGATATCTGGGCACTCTGGTTAATCATTGGCATTTGATGCACTTCCGTGTGAAATCCTTACAATCCTGCATCATGGTCGACCAATAGTAGCCTTGCTAGAGACATTTTTGGGCTAGAGATCGCCCCCTAGAATGGTTTCTACATAGGCCTTCGTGGATCTCCTTCATGATGTATTCGGCCTCCTTGGGCCTTATGCACTTGAGGCATGGGGTGGTGTAGCCACGCCGATATAACTTTCCACCGATCATTGAATATCAAGCCGAGCTATTGTGGATCCGACATGATTCCACCCTGTCGTAGGGCAATTTGGCTATCGTCAGGTACCGGATGATCGGGTCCATCCATGTGGTCCAATGCTCTTTGGCTACACTCGACACTTCTTTATTTATGCTTGGTTCGGACAGCCTCTCAACGAGAACTGAAGCTAGTCACTATCACTAAGCCTCGAGGCTAGCCGAGCAAAGGCGTCGGCCTCTAAGCTTTTTGATCTCGGGATCTACTTGAATGAGTAGGACTTAAATTGCTCGAGCAACAATTTGACCTCTTTCAAGTATGCAGCCATTGACTCTGTTTGAGCTTGAAACACTCTAGCGACTTGTTGAACCACCAGCATTATGTCATTATGGACAATAATACGATCCACCCCAAGATCTTTGCAATTTGAAGTCCAGCCAGAAGTGCCTCATACTCTGATTCATTATTCGAAGCTTTGAAATCAAATCTAAGTGCGTAGATCACCTTATATCCATCCGGGCTTATCAATAGCAGCCCGGCGCCTGAACCATCCATGTAGGAAGATCCGTCCACAAAGAGTTTCCATTTTATTTCGGATACAACATGACTATCATTGCAACTGGGGGTGTCTAGTACCATCAAGGGTGCTTTCTCAGCCAGCGGCGTACCTTGCTAGGCGTTAGTAAATTCAGTGATGAAGTCTACCAAGGCTTGAGCCTTAATGGCCATTCTCAGAATGAAATGCACATCATACGGGCCAAGTTCCACCGACCATTTAGCCATCCGACCTGATATTTCTGGGCTCTGAAGAACCTGTCGAAGTGGAAACTTGGTCGGGACTTTTATCATATGACCCTAGAAGTAATGTCGTAGTTTCTGAGCAAAAGTGACCAAGGCAAAGGCTAGCTTCTCAAGTGGTGGGTACCTCTCCTCGGCACCCTGGAATGCATGACTTGTATAGTAGACCGGCTTTTGTGCTCCATCTTCTTCTCGGACAAGAACCAAATTTACGGCCTTCTTAGACACAACTAGATAGGCGGTCAGTATTTCTCCGAGCAAAGGTTTGGACAGGAGCGGGGGTGTGGCTAAATATCTTTTTAGATTCTAGAAAGCTTCCTCACACTCCCTGCTTCACTCAAACCTCCCCTTAAGTGCCTTAAAAAATGGGTAGCACTTGTCGGTAGCCTAGGAGACAAATCTAGAGAGTGTCACAATCATGCCGGTGAGTTTCTGTACCTCCTTCACAGTCCGAGATGAGTGCATGTCTATAACCACCTGGGCCTTGGCTGAGTTCACTTCAATTCCTCATCAGCTGACTAAGAATCTGAGGAACTTGCCCAAGCTAACACCGAATGCACACTTTGCTGGGTTGAGTTTCATCCCATTTTCCTAGAGTATGTCGAAGCTAGCTCGGAGGTCAGCCATGTGATCCCTTGCTGGGACAGATTTGACCAACATGTCATCCATGTAGACCTTTATTGTTTTGTCGATCAGCCATGCAAACATCTTGTTGACTAGGTGTTGATAGGTTGCCCCAGCATTCTTTAAACCAAAGGGCATTATCATATAGCAGTAGAGCCCCTGCTCAATAACGAAAGCAGTTTTCGCTTGATCTTCCTTAGCCATCCTGATTTGGTTATATCTGAAATAGGCGTCCATGAAGCTAAGCAACTCGTGCCTAACCGTAACATCGACAAGTTGGTCTATCCAAGGAAGTAGAAAATAGTCTTTCGGGCGGGCCTTGTTCAGGCTGGTGTAGTCTATGCAGACGTGCCATTTCCCGTTGGCCTTCTTGACGAGAACGACATTGGCTAACCATTCAGGATATTTAACTTCTTGGATGAATCAGGCCTTAAGAAGCTTCTAGACCTCTTCATTTATAGCAACGTACCTTTTCGAGTTAAAAGCCCTTCTTTTTTGTATCACTGGCCTATGGTTGGGTTCGACATTAAATCGATAACAGATTATGCGAGGGTCGATGCCGGGGATGTCCTCATGTGACCACATGAACACATCCCGATATTTAATAAAGAGACCCTCGAGGTCAACCCGGATCTCAATTTGCAACTAGGATCCGAGTTGGATAGTGCGCTTCGGATGCTCAAGATCTACACTGAACAGTACTAGGTCCTCGATAGGGGTGCCCCTTACTTCTTCCTCGAGAAGTCGTGGATTGAGATCGGACAGCATCTTGGGTTGCTAGTCGGCAGGAAGTTCCATGTTGTTGACCATGTAAATGGACGAGATGTTTAGTCGCTAGCCGATAGCAACACGAACGGCATTGGCGTAGCAGGCTCAGGAGTCTCTCTAGGATGATCGAATGACTCTAACCCCATCCTCGGTGGGGAATTTCATTGCCAGGTGATATATAGAGACTATGGCCTTGAGCGTGTTCAAGGTCAGGCGGCCTATGATGATGTTGTATTGGGAGGGTTTGTCAACGATCAGAAAGTCGACGATGCATGTAACCGGAGCAGCACCCTCCTTGGAAGGTCATTGGCATTGCGACCTTTCCAACTGCTTGGATGCACTCTCCCGTGAAGCCGTAAAGCGAGGTATGGACCAGGACTATGGTAGCGTTGCTGATTTTCATCTTGTCGAAAGCTTGTTTGAATAGGATGTCAGCCGAGCTACCATTAACAATTAGCACTCGCTGCACTATGTTATTGGCGATATACAACTCGCAGACGAGGGCGTCGTTGTGCTGGTGGATTAACTTATCTGCCTCCTCCTTAGTGAATGTGATCGGAATGTCTTGCAGGTGGCAGATCTTGCTAATGTGCTCGGACATGTTAATGAATTCGCCTCATTCTACCTACCGAGCTTCTCGGACGTAAGCTCACCGCCCACATGAGGTGTCCCCGATGATAGGCCCCCCAAGATTGTGTGAACAATGTTTGGGGGTTCCAAGGTGTTCACACCGTCGTTACGTGGTTGGCTCTGAATGTCTCAGCTTGGTTGGTCGTTTCTCCTAAATGCTAAGCCCAGGGTTATAACCCGTTCGACAAATTCCCTCAAATGTCCTTCTCGGACCAATCTCTCAATCTAGTCCTTCAACTAAATACATTCTTAGGTATTGTGTCCCATATCCTTGTGGAACTCACAGTATCTAGTTTGATCCCGTTTTATTTTACTACATTTGAGCTTGGGTGGTGGTATCAGCAAATTTTTCCCACTCACTTGGGTGAGTACCTCGTCTATTGTTGCTACCAGGGGTATGTAGCTTTGAAACTTCCCGGCTGGGGTTTTCGGCTTCTCGGATTTCTTCTCCTTCTTTGGCTTCTTGTTCTGCTCAAAACCGGACTGTCCTAGCGTCTTTTTCTACTTCTTCTCTTTCTTGTTTTCGCTAGAGTCTGCCTCTTCTCTTCGGCTCTTCATGTACTCCGCCGCATCAGCATACCTCTAAGCATAGCCAAGCATCTATGAAAACGTGCTCGGCTACTCGAAGGCCAAGGACCAAGTAAGTTTTTCATCTCGGGGACCCCCTATGAAAATATGCTTGAGGGTCTCGTCTTGAACGTGCTTAACCTTGAGGGCTGCTTGGGTGAACCTATTGATATAGTCTCAGACGTTGTCCCTTTGCTTGACGATGTATAGATACGTAATTTCCTTCCTCCTCGTCTTCATGGAGGAGAAGGCTACTGAAAAGGCATTAGCAAGCTATCGGACAGAAGTAATAGAGGCTAGATCGAGGCACCTAAACCATTGTTGAGCTGGGCCAATAAGGGTCAACGAAAAAGCCTTGCACATTGCCGCGTCGCTGGCATTTTGAATGAGCATGTGTCCTCGGAACAGTTCCACGTGCTTGTCTGGTCTGTGGTCCCGTCGTAGGCTTTGATCTATGGGACCTTAAATTTTGGCGGCATGGGGGCTCGCATTATGAGATCCAGGAATGGTGGATCTAGGGCACCTATGTCGTCCAGGTCAAAATGATTGTTACAAATCTCGTCGATTTGACGCTGTAGCTTCCAAAACTGGCGACTGTTTGTATCCTTGGGTAGTTCGACCCTATAGGGTGCTCCGCCCTCGGCATAGTCACTTGCCTCAGGATGTCAGTTTTGTTATGATCCTCGGCATCCTAGCCAGTCAAACGTGGAGGCTCGGGAACCTTGAAGTGACGGTACCCGTGCCACCTGAGGGCCAAGCTGACCTTCCTGGACAAGTCTGTTGTTGGCCGAGACACCGTGCATAGAGCCTCGGGAGCGCTCAGAATCTACTTCATTTGGGTCGCCGGCATCCCATCCTACTCGTCCTCTAGCCTGGTCAGCCAGGGCTGGAGGAAGGAGGCCAAGTGTAAGCTAGCGTTGAGCTTACTATGCGAGCTGTTGTGTTAATATCTAGACAGCATTGGTGAGTTCCTGGATTGGGTCTTGGACAACCAGGTCTTATGCTTGTTTGGCCTTGGCCGTGCTTCCTTGTCCCCCAAATCAGGACCTTATAGTTTGGGGGCGGCCTCTAGGCCTGCCAGGGTTTTGAGGCCTATTTCGTGCATCTCTTGACCCCTCCTGTTGGGTGGTATCGTCTCGGGCATTCCCATGTGTCACCATCTTAGACTTTTGAGCTAGCTAGGACTTAGATATGGTTGGGGTTCTTAAATGAAAGGCACAGGGCCCTCTGTCTAATGCCACGTGCAATGTCTAATCAACACCACGTGCGACGGTGCATGGTGTTCAGCTCTTCCTTGTTCGCCTCTGCCTAGTCTGGTCGGCCCGCAATAAGAAGAGGGGTGCCTCGGAGTCAAGAAATGGTCAATAAACAAGACAATGGCTCTCCAATGCTCAAGGCAGGGGGTGCTCAGCAAAGTCGGGAACCGGTTAGGTGGGAAGGAGCTTAGTTACTAGAATACAATAAATTCATCCTATTTATAGGCTACTACTTGGACTGGGTGTTTGGTGGGTTTTGCCCATAACCCGAGTGTCACATCATGGCATGTCAAGTGGCAAGTGACAAGTGTCAAATAATTCACCGTCGATGGATGAGCTCCCATCCGACGGTGAATTTTTTACCATCTGTTAGCCAGTGATGGCAAGCAACAGTCTACTTTTAGAGTGAAGATAGTCCGATCGGAGCTCGCACTGAGTCCAAGGAGGCAGCCTAGAGAGGTGCAGCCCAGAGGAGCCCTGAGAAGCACCTCGGACAAGACATCTAGCGTAATCGGGGTCAGTTATAGGCTCCATGTACCTTTTGGCAAGCTGGTGTGCCTACCACCTGGAGTTTGGCTTCTCGGTGGTGGCGTCGAGCTCACCCTCAACAATATGGTTTATTCTTATAAAAAAAATGATATGGTTTATGGAGAAGGGAGTGTGGTTTGATAGGTTTGATTTCATTAGATGTTTATGATGGTGGTCGAGCATATATTTTTCCTCTTATTTCCCGATAATTTCTGAGACTAAGAAATTAAAAACTACAAGTAATGTGATGTTTTAGGCATATAAGATTATGGGGAGTTGAAGTGTGTTGAAGGAGAGACGAAAGTATTTTGGTGCTTGGTAGTTTTATTAATTAATTAATTATTTTTTTCTTGAATTATGAAGTCTTTCATAGGGATATTTTAGTCTTTTCGCATAAAATTGTACACATGCCTTGCATGTGTTAATATTATGTTAAAAAGTTAACAAATTTAGATAGAAGTCCATCAATTGTTAAGAGTTTAAAAATTTAGGGACTATTTTGTCAAAATTAAAAAAAAAAAAATCAAAGTGTCACCAACTAAAGACTTAAGAGACTATGAGTGCAAATCACTCTTCTTAATTTCAAGCTGAAGAGTGGAGATAGTAAGGAAAGAGGTGTCAGTTGTGAGGAAAGTACATTTCACTTGTAGACGATATATAATTTTTTGTTTCACTTAATTGCCTCTTAATTCTCTGTTATTCTAGGATGGCCTTGATTTCTTTTTTAAATGTTTTTCTTTTGTTGTTTTGTACTGTTTAGATGGTTAGTGAAATTGTAAAGATGGTAGTTTATGGATGTGCAACGAATTCAACTGAAAGGCAGAGTCGACCATTGGAGAAAAACAAAAAATAAACCCAAAAAAAAAGTCAAGGCTTGCAGAATAACCCTAGCAGTGGCGATGAAAAAATAATAAGCCACTTATTCTTTAAGAAAATTACTAGATCAAATTATTGTTATAAAATTAAAATTCAACAAAATACTCATAATATTTTTAAAATGTTTTTTATTATATAGTAATTATTTTAAAAATATCATATTTTGTATTACAAATTTATGTAGTAATTATTTTAATAGTATTATTTTGGGACATATGCAATAGCAAAGGAACGTGAGATATGCCCCATTTGGATTTTATTTTTTATTTAGATATAAACTTCTTTAAATTTTTTTATTATATACCAAATGAATATTATCTTCTGATCATCATACCAAATATATAAAAATTTCAAATATAACCTTACTAAATCTAATTTTATTTTTTATTGTTTTCTAATTTTTGTTTTGCTTTTTTTCCCTATATCATTACGGGTGTTTTCGAAATAGTACGCCAAGCAACCTTCTCATAGTGGCATACTGAGCAACCCCTCTACGTCATAGGTGGGCGTTTTCATCTTTTCCTTTTCGGCCACCATTATTTACCGAGCAAGGATCAATCCAACCAGGCCATAATGAATATAGAAAAAGCCATTGCAAAATTGGCAGGCTGGCTAGACCTTAACCAAACTGACTCCTATGAACACACTGACACTTTCATGAATGGGAGTGAACAACACCTAAAAGACCACCATATGGCACCAACTCAACCCTCTGTTAAGCAACCCTCTTTATATGAAGATCCTGACACCTACCATTAGCCACTTGGGCTCCATACAACCATACACTCAGGTTATAGGGCAAACCATTTCATACCTCATCCAAACCAAACACTATAATTAGGAGCATTAACTTCACCTCAAAGGTACGTAGATTTTTTTACCTAAAACCCTACCTATCCACCTAGCTCACCTTGATCAGACATCTTATTTGAGCGTTAGAGTGCCCTTGTCAAGGACTATTCCATTGTCCACTTACTCTAAGGTGTTTTCTTCTTTTGCATGTTCTAGCAGACTAGGCCACCAAAGGGCGAGGTAGGCTTCGATCACCATGTAAACCTGCACATGGCGTTAAGTCATCCAAGATCATCAACATTTTAGCGCTAATAAGAGGGCCATGCGCTTTTCTAGCACTTTCACGTTACAGCTCAATCCCATGTCCTCAAGAGACCAATTACAAGGAAAGGAAGTTTGGCTAGAAAGATTGGGTCAAACCATTGACCAAAATCCACCGCCTCATGGTTGAGGATGAGGAACCCATATCATCCGTGCCCATGGGGTGACAGCCAATGTGGACATAATGCTTCATGTAGAAAACCTTGATGGCCAAAAGGGGGCCTAAAGGGGACAATATAGATGAGTAATAAGTATAAGATCTACAAGAGTCTGTGGGCTTAAAAAGGGACACTAAAAAACCTAGAGAACTTCCTAAGAGAATGCCATGATGTCTTCTAGTGGTCCTATAAGGATATGCTAGGCATAGACCCCCAACATTGTTTGCCAGCATGTACATGTGAATACAAAATACAAGCCATTGATTTAAAAAAAAGAGCCTTCAAATCCTAAATGACATGACTATGTAGCAGTAAGGCCTTGGTTGGTCATAAATGCCATTTTGTCATGGTCGACCTTGGCCATCATAATCTAATTATAGCCTGAGTAGGCATCCATGAAGCTAAGCAGCTCTTGCCTAGCCATAACATCGACCAACTACTCCATTATTGGGAGTAGGAGGCAATCTTTTGAGCATGCCTTGTTCAAAAGTCTGTGTAGACTTGCCACTTCCTATAGGTCTTCTTGACCAAGACCATGTTGGCTAACCATTTTACGTATTTTTCTTTTTGGATGAACTGGTGTTCATAAGATTTTGAACTTCCACGTTCATGGTTGCATACCACTTAGGGGAAAAACGCAAGAGCAACTTAAGAGGAGGTCTAAATGGAGCAAAAAGTGTGAAGAAGCCTTCCAAAACCTTAAGAGGTAATTAGCAACACAATCGCTCCTATCCAAACCTTTTCAAGGAGGAACACTACTGGTATACTTAACGGTATACTACACAAGCACACTATTTTAAGGGGCCAAAGAGAGTTACCCACCTTTGGAGAAACTTCCTCTTGCTTTGGTCATGTCAGCTCACAAGCTTCGACCATAATTCTAGGGACACTCTATCTGAGTACCGACCAAATATCCACTTTGTGAAGTCCTCTAAAATCTAGAAATTTCTAGGTAGATGGTGAAGTGGTTAATAAATCTCGAAGATTTTGACATCAAGTTCGTTCTATGCACTACCATTAAGGCTCAATCCTCGGCCAACTTCATTGCAAAATTCACTAAAGATCCCAACTCTATTTCCCCATCATAAACAGAATTTTGTTGGAGAAACCCAGCTAGCCTAGTAGCAGCACTAAAGTTGTTGAGCAACTAAAGTAGAATCTATTCATCAACGACTCCTCAAGTATAAATGGCTTGGGAGTTGGACGGATCCCGGTTAGGCCAATAGGTACAAGACCAATTACCCACTTTGCTTTGATTTCAAAGCCTCCAACAACAAGGCAGAGTGCAAAGCTTTCATCATTGGACTGAGTATCGCTCAAGAACTCGGTGTGGACAACATTCGCATACATAGTGATTCAATGTTGGTGGTGCAATAAGTCATTGGAGTGAAGCCCGAGAAGAGAGGATGGCCAAGTACCTAAAGAAGGTGACTAGCCTCCTTGGACAAATTAAGAGCTATCTTATGGCCCAAATCTCCAGGCAAAGAACTTTGAAGCAGATGCCCTTGCTCAACTATCCTTTGGCCCACAAGACGATAGCTTGATTTCGATTCTCATCAAACGATAAGCTGAGCCAAGCATCAATGATTATGCCAAAAAAAAAACGCAGATATTGTTGTATAGATTGGGGTGTCGATGCCATGAGGAGGAGACAAAAACAAATAAGAAAAATTAGTGGAACAAAAATGTTAAAGAGTGTGTAGCATGCCTACAACTGATTGGTTACCTCCGCTAAAGAGTGAGCGCAAGCACACTGCAAAAGAGAGAGAAGAGCGTCTATATTGTAAAGTAAGTTGACTTGTTTAGCTGGTCTCTAGTGGGCTTGGCTTGTAACACCCTCTTACATATGCCACATAGAATGCAACTTTTTACCATTAATCTTCCAATATACCTGTTAGAAGTTCAAAATAATTAATAACATTCAAACAATTGACCTAGCAAAAATATCCTTTTTTTAAAACCACTTGCTAGATTTACTTCGTCCTTATTAGTTAGCCCGACAAAATACCATAAATATCTAGCCAATTGACTATCTACAAAGCAGATTAGTATACAAACATAAAACATCTAACAAAATATGAGATCACATTGACATTTCAAATATTCTTTGATCCCATAAGAAACACTAACATCTAAGAAGTCTAAATATGTCATAATAATATAAATGTAGTATAGTCTCTATGAAATCAAGCATCAAGAAGTGAAAAATAGTCCAAAAACTATAACACCCCTTTACGGACGCTATAGATGCCGTTACATTCATCCTTGTTAACCATAAATAAGATAAACCATTCAAATAAAGTAAGGTTTATTAAACACATCCCAGAATCTATGCGTACATTTTTTAAAACATTTATTTCAGAACTCTTTTATATTTATTTAAATAGTTTATTAATGTCAAATTAATAAAACCATAATTTAAACGAAATTTAAAAAAAACTTTAAAATCTGTTGAAACAATTCGGTACGTCGAACTTTGGATACTGGTAGGCCGAACATGACTGGTAGTCCAAACTTTAACCATTGGCAGGCCGTCCGAGACTTTACAGAATTTAGGGTTTCAAAACATTTAAACCAGCAGACTGATACAAGGTAATCAGCAGGCCAACCTTCTGCAAAGTCAATATAAATGTAAAACAAGTCTTTTTAATTAATATTGTGAAAATTTAACGTTCAAAGAGATAAAAACATAGTTCAGAAACTTAAAAAAAAAATTCTATCTTGGCGTTCTTCAGTTTTAATCCATCATTCCTTGCTCACACGCCCATCCTTGCCCTCTACCTATTCCATGATCCTTTTACCTTTAGCTACAATATGATCATAAACGAAGTAAGCAAAAGCTTAGTAAGTACACTTTCCTATCTCACAACATAAAACATTTTATAAACACCTTTATGAAACATTATAATCATAATAATCATTAACATAATAGTGCACTTGGCATAGTTTCATATAGAATATATCTTTCATTATCATTATCCATATAAAAACTTGATTCATTTTATCTTTGGGGGCCCAGGTATTGCACCATTATCATCATCAAAGGCATGCAGTCATGAGATGAGAGGGGTAGCTAATCCCAAACCAAACATGACAAGTTCAACTTTGGACATCATAAACATAGACATAAACATAAGGTGTGCAACACTTAATTAAGTGATACATATATATAGATATACTTTTAATATACCTTATCATTGAACATTCGTTAAACTTTCTTGTTGCAACAAAAGTTTTCATGAGAAAACAACATGTGAAAACAAACTTTAAAAATTATCATAAAACATGTCTTCAAAACTTTTACATAAACTTTTATCATGTTGTAGGTGAGAATGTACTTACTTAACTTGCTTACTTAAACCTTATCTTAGAAGACGTCGCCGCGGTCTGATGTATTCACTTCTTGGTGTGTTCATGTCATACATCCATATACAAATAAAAATAAATTTATGAAATCATCCAAAACCATATGACATTATTCATACTTCCATCTCAAGAATTACAAAAACACTAATACACTTTACTAACTTATAAATATTCATGCAAAAACTGCAATACTAATACATGCCTGACCTTTATGCATTCATAATTCAATAACTCACAATTCATAAAAAACTAAGGCATGAAATTTTGCAAAGATATAATTAACATATATATGAATTACCCAAATTTTTCTTTAGCCATGAAAACTCCATTAGATAAATAAAATAAGTCATTCAATTCATAACACAAAATCTGCCAGCAATACAAAACAGAGAGCAACCTTAACAAATATTCATATAATACATTATCTAGATCACAAAATAATTTCATAAAATTCATACATGAATTAGACACCTAAAATTACAACATATCCAAAAATTAGCTTCAAATAAATTTTCAATAATTCAAAACATGCATTAGAATTCAAAGATAAAATAAACCTTAAACACATAAAGCAATGAGCAACACAAGATCATCATACTCAAATAATTAAAATAAAATTACTTTGACCCTAAAATTTTTATGACAACCTATAAACATATAAATACATTATCACAAAAATCCCATTGTCAAATAAGTTTGTTTGTTCATACAAATAGGTCACACAAGCAAGAAGTCCATAATTCACTAATTTAACAACCATAAAGACCTATCTTAAATAAAATTCAAGAACTCGTCAAATATTCATCAAATCACCACAAATTTCCCAAATCATAACCTAACATATGTATGAATATTTTTGTAAAATTTCATTCAAATCACAATTCGTTTGCCCTATAAACAAAGACTGTACTTTTATGCAACATATCGATCTGCAACCATTAAACTATGAGTAGCAATGAATAAAAATATCATAACTTAGCATAGAAAAATTCAATTGGGGTGAAATTTTGAGGAATATCAAATAACACATACATAAATATCATATTAAAATTTTAGAGCAAACGGAAATTCGTAGACAAAGTTATGGGGGTCGGATTAAAGGGAAAAATGCAATTAATACAACAACCTAGAATGAATTCTTACCTTGAAACTATTCCTCTCTAATTTTCTTTGAATTCACCCAAGGAAGGACTCAATATTTCTTTCAAATTTTTGTAGAGAATAAGGAGTAAAGGGGAAGAAAACGTGGAGAAGAAAGAGAGAGTGTCTGAGAAAATTTTAGAGAAAAAGACGGATAGAAAACAATAGAAAGAGAAAAATTTATGTGAATGATATTATAAGATGTCTAATGGTCTCTTTAATATCAAAAAAATATTTTAGTTTTTGAAAAAGATGCTTACACATGGGGGAATGGAACAAGATAAGGAAAATCAAATTGGGAAACCTTATCACAATTTAAATTATCTTTTAAAAAGAAAAAGTCAAACCTTTCCAAACATGGATAAGGAAAGAGATAAAAATATATCAATTATTTAGAATTCTCAAATCAAGTTAAATTAATCATCAATGTCACAATTTCAAAATTATCTATTGATTTTCGGTCAGCAACATTAGGCCTACTAATGGGCTAATTCGGCCTGCCGAAGTTGTGAGTTCAGCCTATCAATTAAATCTATCGGCATGCCGTTTTGGAAAATAAATTCAGATGTCAAAGTGCCACTTAAAGATACCAAAAATAAAATATTAAATATTTATCATGCATACATTATAAATGACATGAGCACCTCTAGCACATCAATTTTACGTGACTGTCACTTGTCATAATTCTCAAATAAATGGTCAATAATATTATATCATAAAGAAAATACTTAACATCGTTAAATATCTATCATCAACCGTTACATGAAAAATAGCAGGTGTTACAAAAACAATCATATGTCCAAAGGAAGGCATCATAAATAAACTAAATCTTAAACCATAAAAGTACAAAAAAAAACAATAATATTAATTGAATTCCAATTTCTTCCATGGCCTGATTTCGTTTTCAATCCAATATTCCTTGCATACATGCTCGTCTTTGTCCTCCGTCCTAGTCAATTTGTCTCTTACACTTATCTACGATAAAATATTAAAATTAGTAACTATAAGCTTAGTAAGTACATTTTATTTTCTCACAAAACAAAACATTTCATAAAGCTTTGGCTAAAAACATATCATAACATAAAAGCGCATTTGGTGCATTTTTTATATAACATATCTTTTTCTTAATTCTTAACATTCATTTAATTAATTTTATCTTTGAGAGCCTTAGCATTATACCATTAACATTATTAGTGTGCCACCACAAGAGGAGTGAGGTAACTAATCTTAAGCCAAATGTAACAAATCCACATTGTAGGACGGTCTACCTAGCAAAATAAACATGAATATGGGTGTGCAATGTTTAATTATGTAAGATATATATATATATATATATATATAAACTTTTAATAAATCTTGTCACAAAACATTCGTTAAACATCCATGTTGCAACAATAGTTTCATAAAAAGAGAAAATTTTAATACAAACTTAAAATCATTGTAAAACAAATTTTCAAAACTTTTTTATAAACTTTTATCATGTTGCAGATGAAAATATACTTACTTGACTCCTTGCTTTTTAACCTTTCTTACTTAAGGTGACAATTACCTGGTTCATGGTGTGCTCGCCTTTTTAGAGTGTTCATGTTAAATCATTCCATAACAAATACTTAACAATCAATTCACATCTTTAAAGCGTTGTCTTACACATAATTACATTGCACAACATCATAATCTAGTACAATAACCAACTTAGAACCTCATTAAGGGCCCATTTGGCATTACTTTTAGAGGCTGCTTTTAGCTTTTGTAATCACCTACAGCAAGTTTACCTGCTTTTTTTCTTTTTTTACAACAGCTTCTACTGTCATAATTTAAAATTACTAAACTAATCTTAATAATAATACATAATTCCCAATCCATTCTTTTTTCCATAACAAATTTAACTAACCTTAACAAATTACTTTTAATGTCACTATGCTTTTTTAAAGTGATTTTTTTACGTGGGCATAAAATTTGTCCTGTTTAATAAAAGTAAGTTATATTTCTAAATATATCTTAAATAGTAAAAATAAATTTCTATTTTTTAGCATTTTAATATACAAATATTACACATGTTAACCTTAAAATTAAAATTAAAAACTAAAACTATAAACATGTTTAGTAAATTATGTTTATTTTCATTGTTATACATCTCGATAGCAATTTTATGCATAGTTTATCAAACACATGCAATTATGCTCCTAGTACTCACAACAGCTTTAAAAATAATATACCAAATGCCTACATGTTTTTGGTCTATAGCACAAGACAACAAAAGTAATAACATAACACAACAATGCCAAACTAGCTTTAATCACATTTCATCATATTCTAACCTTTGCTAGCTTATAGAATAAAATATGATATTATAAGTATATTTTCAATCTAAAATTCAGACACTAGGCAACCAACACATAATACACTATCACAAATTTTATCTTGCTAAAAAACACGATTAAAACATAATTTTCCTCCTTTCAAAGTTTATAAAAATACATTAGGCATATATTGAGAAACACAAAGTACTCAATTAGCAATGAATTTTAACTCAAAATATACACATGATCTTCAATTGAAAATTCACATACTCATAGTAAACATGTCAACAATGATCTGAGAATTTTTACAGAATTATTTAGTTTCATTTCAAAATTAAAACAAAATTTACAAAATATATTTTAAAATATGCCAGCATACAAAAACAATGAGTAGTCTCTATTTAAACAGTCATATTAATTCAAATAATTTTAATAAAATCCAAAAAATTACTAGCCATAATGAACACATAATTAACAACATATTTGGAACTTAGCATGAACTAAAATTGGGTTAATTCTATATGCTAATCGAAAATGCAAAGATGATATTTAACATTGATCGTCATGAAATAAATATTCCAAAAACAAAATTTATTATAAATTAGTACAAAATTCATAAAACCCTAAAATCAAATATAACCTTAATATTATTTAAACATTCGCAGAACTTAAAATCATAGAAAATACATCATAAGAGATCAAACCCTAGAATGTAAATTCAATCATAACAACATATTGCAAAACATCATCACACATATATAAATTACCAAAACAAGTCACCGCACTACAAAAATTTCATCTAATTCATACCATTATCTTCATAAATTTGAATTATTGAAGCTCCATAAAAACTTAAATAGTCTCAATGGCAAACAAAATTCAATCTTGACTCAAAGGTCAGTTATATTTTAAAGAAAGTGAAAAGGTTGAATGGAAAAGGAACAGAAAAAAAGGTGTCGTGTGAAAAGATATAGTAGTGGGAGCAATACATGTGCATAAAAACACATATTTATATGCATAAATAAACCCTAGTACTAGATGATAGATTGAGATTTTTCGTATCCCAACTTATATATTTTGTTAATTTTTGGAGTGAATCGATAGTTTTATTTGCATACTTTGATGTTTATTTAAGTATAATTTAGACTTAGTCAATTTCACTTTTAATTATTTTTTTATGTCACTTCTATTTATTTGTTTTTATTTTATTTTCAACTATTGGAAATAGAAGAAAGGCAATTGAAGCTCAAGGATTGATTATTGGCATGAAAAGGAGGACAATTTGGGCTAGTGGAACAAAGAATGGTGCTGTAGCACCAAAAAGTCTCGGTCCAACGTCTAGGCATTTTGGCCCAAATTTGGCAGTACTCAAGCATTGCATCAAGGCAGTGATAAAAGCTTACATAATCGTGGGATTGGATTGTGAAGTTTATGACTCCTCCATGTGTGACATTGCTAAAAATGTAGGATTCTAATTCCTTTCTTAGCAGCCATGTTTCGAGTTATGTTGTTTTTATTTTTTATTTTTTTGCCAAAATTAATGTTAACTTGAAATGAGCATTTTTTTTACAAGTTGTTTATGAAATGTGTTTTTCCTATGTTGCTATGAATTTTTAAAAAGTATATTATAATTAGATATGATTGAATTTATGTTTTGGCAAATGGGTTTGAAATTTATGATTTAGACTTAACATAAGAAATTTTGAGCATAAAGGGTTTTTAAATGCCACCGAGGATGTGCATGGCTCCTAATGGTTGGTTTTAAGTAGCCATAGAGAACGAGGTATGTAAAGTGTAACCTTAAGGGCAAAGCGCTAAACCTCGATCGAGGCATATGCTCCGCAGCATGGACAATTAGCTAAAGCATTATAAGTATGTTCGGTATATGAAATACAATGGTTTGCAAAGTGAAAATTTTATTAAACTATCTCATATCTCTTTTTCTTGTTCTTCCATATGTTCATGCTTTAAACATTTCATTTATTTTCCTATTTACTCATCTACTTACTTAATTATTTTTAAATGTTTGTTAAAATATTATCCTATTAGATGTTTCGCTCATTTTTTGTATTTTAAAATTAATCCCTTAAGGCAGTGTTCAAGACAGTATCAAGTAGGCTGTGAAAGTTGCAATTTTAGAGGCAGACTTGGATCTCGAGAGGAGATTTACTTAATTACATTTTATTTTCTTTCCATTTTAGTCAAGGCATGTAGAACCTAAATTTTCTTTATTTCCTTTCTTTTGGACTTTGCTTTAGACTATGGCTGATGTCATTTGTATTGCATTAGTTTTAATTCCCGTTGTATGCCTAGAGCATGGGATTATGGTATAAATCCCATGTTAGATATGGTACCCTAAGGAGTAAAATGTTGTAATAAGTTTTTGTAGAAATTTTATCAATAAATAGTTTATTTATTATTCATATACCAAATGTTGTCCTCTTTATGTTCATTTCTATTCAATGTATAATAAACAAATAAAAGTCTAAGATTGTCAGTTTAAACCTTTAAGAATCGTGCATATGATAGACAAATTATGCAGAAGATATGAATCTTAAAGGTGATGGTCTAAATCATATAATCCACAATCGAAAGAATAAAGTTGGGTGCTTTATTCATGCTAAGATTATTATGTTGTCTACATCCCTAACAAGAGATGGCTTGTCTTGGTCATCAGAGTGGGACTTCACAAGTAGAAATATTAGTACATTGTCATAGGTGATGATGTATTATAGTAGGACAAAAAGTTAAATTGATTTAGTTAATAATTCTATTTGTTCAAATCGATTCGCTTTAGAAAATCATGTGTGTTTTGTCTTAATCCTGAAATGACTAATGGGCCTGTATTCTTGACTTGTGTCTTTTGAGGTACCAAAGTGTGGCATCCTAATTTGATGATAGTACGCATACCAGTATGTTGAAGACATAACTCTTGATTGACGTAAACTTGTTATTCATAGATATGGAATCCATCGTTCTTTTTGTAGAGTTAATGATATTCTCTTGTATGCATTATCCTGTAATTGGAAGACCAGAGTGCTCAACTATTTGAATACATAGGTGTAACTGAATGATAGACTCTTTATGAATAGTAAGTATTCTAATGGTGTGATAATGAAACGTAAGATAAAAATAATTGGGAAGGTAAAACAGAATTTATCCTTAAACCGATTATGAATATCTTATAGGGATCTGACACATTATGATATGTTATGGATAGTTAGCTTTTTGGAGCTTTGTAATTTTATATAGTTCGAGAGTGCAACTCTAAGTTTTTAGTGGAGAAGCTTTAAAGTTGATTATTATAAAATACACATTATAGGAGCTTGATTTATATATGTCCATTGGGTCCCTTTTGCTAGCTCATAATAAATCATGTAACAATACAGCATGTTTTTCCTATATATTGGTGACTTATGTTAAATTATTAAATTGGCTAAATTTTGATAACATTGGACTTAATAATTCATATTAGCTTATCAATTGAATTAATTTTATAAATTAATTCAAAATAAACATGTTGAATTATTTAGATAATATTTTATTTACCATGAGATTATCTGTATATGACTTTATTAATTAGAAAACTTTTATATTGGCTTACTTGAATTAAAACTGAGGCTCTAACTAAGATTTTTAGGTGAAAATAAAATTTTCTAAGGATTCTAGGTTATCGCACGACTAGTAGGCCAATGGGAAAGTTTGGCAGGCCGATGGAGTAAGTTCAGCAGGCTAATCTCCAAAATCGGCTTACCAAACAAGCAATAATCAGAATACACATTTTTCATCAGAAGTTGATCTAGACTTGAATTTTGAGGCATAATCTGAAAAGATTTAAGAAGTATAGAGTGAGTACTCTAGTGAGAGAAACTCTAAAATTTCTTGAGAGCTATTATTCAACATCAAGAACCTTAGCTCTAGGTTTTCTCGAGTGGTTGGAAAGAGCATCATTGGAGAAAAAGCTGTACGACATATGACCACCTATGCTCCAATCATGGGTAAAGAATAACAAAAAAAACTGGTTGGCTTAGGCTCTTCTGGAATATTCTTCTCACCACAGATTCTTTCTGACTTCGGTATACAAAGGAGGTATGTAAGATCTGTCATTAATTTTTGTATTTAACATGTTAAACTTGTGTTTTAGAAAATACTATGATTGAAAATTTTAAAATTCTACTACATATTGGTTTTTATGCTGATTTTTAAAATTCTGCTGCGTACTGGTAACAGAGCTTGGTTTTTACGCTGATTTTGCAGGTTTGTGATCATACTATCTGCATGAATTATGTGATCTTATTCTCTCCTATGCTTGAATTTAATTTTTTAAAGAGGTTGTACTCTAGGGTTTTTATATAATTAAATATTGTCATGAGATTATGTGGTGAATGTTTAAAAATTAATTATGGTTGATTAAATTTATATTTTAATTATTTTATTAATTAATTAATTTTGCCTGTTATAGTTCCTTAGAGGTTAGAATGTGTATCTAAGTTTTTTATATAATTAGATGGTGATCTATCATCAACGTCTAGGATTTATTATTTTAATTTTAATTTGTAAAATTTGTATTAAAATAATTGTTTGAAGTAAAGATGGATCTAAAAGATAGAGATGATTGGAGCTCAATTGTTTTTTTGTATTTATAAATTTTTATATTTTTGAATTGTTAAAATAAAAATTAAAAACTACTTAAAAATATTTTTCACTATCTTTGGAAAAACGTTAGTTTAGCACCGGTTGATGGGCCAAACCTTCTAGGTCAGCAAGATGATGGTTGCAAATCAGTGGGCTGATCTAAAAGTTCAGCAGGCCAACAATGAGGCAGAACAAGTTTTGAAAAAGGTGCATTTTTTTGTGCAATTTTTTATTTTGTTTTTGAGACAATTATGAAAAACATAAAATTTTATGATGGCCAAATAAATAAGCCCTTTTGATCTATAAGAGATTGAAGAATAAAAGATGAATGCCACATGAAGAAGGATACATGTTATGCTCTAAAGTACGAAAGATGACGCGATGGATTAATTAAATTAATTAAACCTAGAGTTTTTATTAAAAATACCAATTAAATGATTTGGGTTATTTTGAAAAAAGTGATAGTTTAAAAACTCTTAAAAGCAATTATCATTAATTTGAAATAGTTAATCATAAAATAAAATAACAATGGTAGAAGAACATAAGCTGGGCCCTACCAGACCCATATTAGTGCACACACATGGTATCGACAATAAAATATTACAATCACAGTTTAATATGAGAGATAAAAATTTAAATAATACATGCCTTGATTAAAATGAAGAAGTAACCAAAACAAAATTCCTACAACTCACGTGTTTGTTCTGTCACCTTCCAATCGATCTTAAGCTACGATCCACCTAGGGGAAAGGGTTTTTAAAACAAATAAAGAAATGTGAGCGAAAGGCTCAATAGGACTAGGTTTAGAAAACATTAGTTCTAAACATAAATTCTTATATTCGAAAATAATTCACAAAATTTCAGATAGGTAAATAAAACATGTTTAAATTCATCCTTACCTTTAGAATCCCTATTCAACTGGAATTATTCTTTATTATTTGTTCTCTGATAAAGCCATAGTATCACCACCGAAATGGCTCAACTGAATTTCGGGACCTGCCCTCAAGGTCACGCTCCCCACGACCTGATCTCTGTACATGGCATTATGCTCTACTTTATCATTCTGGACGGTACTAACAGACACGTTCGGTGTCAAATCATTATCATGTCTCATTTACCAGATATTCTTATTACGCTCATTATGATAATTCATTATTCAGCAGTTCTAAAAATAACTAGATAAATTCATCTTAATCGTTCCTTAAAAACATTTTCAGAAAAACACTTTATGGCCAAAACTCTTTTTAAAATCATGGCTAGCAAAGAATGAGGGTCTAGAGTCCTATCTCGATATCCTGCAATGTGACTCAACACCGTAGTCCCAACTTGCTATGCGTTAGCTCCACGGAACCACCTTAAATGTAAACTAAGCTTTATCAATATCTAACTCAGAGTATTCTACAATACTATGCTATCTCATGGTGTCCTAGTGTGCCATGTATGTCTATAAAATCATGCTATAAGGTTTAAATTCTCAATATGGGTTTAAAACAATGAAAACTAGTGAAAAACAACCATTTTTCCTGTCGCCGATCAGCCTACCAGACTCCTTAGCTTGGCCAACCGAACTATACAGTTTGGCCTACCGACCATGTTGGACTGGCCTACAGAACTTTTTCAAGTTTAGCCTGTCGATGATATGAATCTGGCATGCCGAGCTCATGAGTTTGGCCTGTCGATGTTCAAGTTTGGCCTGTCGAACTGAAAAAGTTGGAGACCTGAGACTTCAAGTCTCGGCCTCTTCGAGATCAAAATCTCAATGTAAACTTGTTTTCTCAATTCTCAAGCATGGGTAAAGTTTACAAATGGTAGAGAAACATAATAGAACACATTTAAACAATTTTAAACAAGATTTACAAGGAAATTTTCAAGAAAAACCTAAAATGAGGAAAAAGAAAAAAACTTGATTTGATCCGTTGTTCATCAAATCAAGCCTAGATTATCGATGATTTAAGTCTTACTAACTTAGATTAAGGGTTTCCTAAGCTCACATAACTCAGATTACAACATTTTGAAGAAATTGAGAGTTTAGAGAAAAAGTTTGAAATTTGAAAAAAAGTTAAACTAACCTTGAAATTTGAGCTTGAATATGAGATTGTGGTGGCCAATCCTTGCTCCCAAGCTTCCAATCTTGCTAGAGATCGAGATCTTTTGCTCAATTTTTGAAATCAAAAGGAAAGGAGAGAGAACGTGAGAGGGAACAACAGAGCGAAAAAGAGAGCTGAGAGAGTGAGTGAGGGAAGGAGAGGGAGAGGGAAAGGAAACAAATAGAGGAAGGAGGGGTAGCTTTCCTCAAATAAAACCCTGTCCTTAGCTTATGGTTTTTTTCAAAGAAGGATATATCAGGCATTTGACAAATTATTTTATTCCAAAAATTTAAAATAACAATTAAAATAATAAAGAGTGATTAAAAATAATTAAAAGTAATAATTATTTGAAAATATTACAAAATAGTTAAATTAAGTTCAAACTTATATTATGGCATACTAATTTACCATCTTTACACTAATTACACTGAATTAAAAATCAGGGTGTTACAACTCTCGACCCCTAAAAGAAATTTCATCTTTGAAATTAGAATCAAACTTAGCAACAAAATAGATGTGGATACAACTCCTACATAGTTGATTCTAATTCCCAGGTCGCCTCATTAGCCCTATGGTGCTGTCACACCACTTTCACTAATGGAATTTCATAGTGTCACAGTTCTACCACTTGTTGATCGATAATCTAAACTAGCACTTCTTTGTAGATTGTGCCTTCTTAAATTTGCACATAATGAATTGAGACAATCTTGCTTGGGTCGGGCAGACATTCTGAAGCATTGACACACACGAAATATGACATGAATATGAGAGTTCGTTAGGAAGATCAAACCGATAAGCGGTCACTTCAACATGTTGAAAAATCTCGAATGATCTGACACTCCTCAGCGTAAAATTCCCGTTCACACAGAAACGCAAAAATCACCTATATGGCGAAACCTTTAAGAAAACAGAATCCACCACCTTGAGTTCTGGAGGTCGGCGTCTTCTATCCTCAAAAACACTTCTGCCTACTCTAAGCAGCTCCCAACCAATCACGAATCGCAGTAACCTTTTTATTGCTTTCACGGGTTTCTTCAAGTCCAATAACAATCTTGCCTTCTGGTCCAATCCGAATAACTGGCGATCGATACAGCCGCCCATATGGTGCTTCAAACAATGTCATCCTGATGCTTACTTAATAACTATTGTTGTACGTAACTCCACCAGACGCAAATATCTCTTTCAATTCCTACCAAAATTGCCATGCATATGTCTCTTGATCTCTACCCACTATCTCTCTATGTATAGCAAATTGTGAGTTAACCCAATTATGTGGCTTGAAAATTGTAGAGGTGCATAGTTAAAAATCTCATATCTGTCATGTTCACTATAAAGATAACCCCTGTTGTAATTACTAGTGACTCTAAGATTGGAGTTAATATTTTGAATCATATATCCCAATGCATAGAACAAATTGAAAATTAGACTTATAGCATTAAAAAGTAAATTTATGAAAGGCTATATTAAAACAAGAATAAAAATAACTTGAATTTATATTTCCAAGTAATTTAAAAAATTACATATAAAGTTCAAATATATTGTCAATTTTTTATTGATATTTCCACAAAAATTTCCATAAAATTTCAAAATATTTGGTCATTTTATACTATAGTTTTCATGGAAATTGATATTTCCATAAAAATATTGATATTCGCAAAAATTTCCACCGCAATTTATGGGTATTCTACGAAAAGACTATGATAGTCCTATTTCTATATTGGTACTTTGAAAATCTAGAAATATTGGTGGAAATGATTTTTCAATCCTTGGTCACAACCAAACCAGCCACGATCGTCACACCGTCGCATGGAGAAGAACATCATTTGTAGTCGGAGTCATGTAGTGTAGTCATCGCCGAGGTCATGTGCTTCACGCCATCGTCGCCCGTTGCAAAAAGAAAAAGTTGACTCTTCGTCACAAGCAAGGTTTGGAGGCAACGAATCATCTGTTGCGATTGTTGCCTGAGCCGAAATCCACTGCTCTACCTTGACTGTGTCTCTTGTTGAGAGCAAAGACAAATGAGATTAACACAAGGCGAGACCTGTCGTCACTCGTCGTTGTTCGTTGAAGGCCAATGTCACTCAAAGGGAAGAGAGAAAGCGGTGACAAAAGAGATAAAAGATAGAGAGAAAGGGGAGGAAAGGAGAGAGCAAGAGGAAAGAAAAAAGAGAAAACTTAGACCAAGTTAAGGGTATTTTGGACAATATAATTATTTAATTTGAATAATGGGTTGATAAATAACATTTATCAACATTTTAAATTATAACGAATGTTTACTGCCAATAGTTTAAAAAATTATTTCTTGTAATTTCTTAGAAAACTTATTTAAATCTAAAATGACCCATCTTATTTCAATGTCAACAACTAAAGAAGCAAATAGAATGAGGAGCCACCAAGTGAAAAACCATCATCAAGATTAAAAAGGTCTTTACAAGAATGCCACAAATTTTAAGGTTTGATTGATTTATGCCACAAGAAAAAAATATTTGTAAAAAATACCACAGCCCTATAACACAATATGCTTAGAATACAAGATATACCTTTTAAGTTCTATGGATCACGTTAATTAAACTTTATAGTTTTTTTTTTAAATACTTATTGATCAAAAGGGTATAATTTTTTAACAAAGTAATTCAATTTAAACAGCAAATCAATGAATGCAAGACTTTTTTGGGGTATGATAAAGTTCAATCCATTCGGTGTGTTTTTTTTTTTTTTTTTTTTTTTTTTTTTTTTTTTTTTTTGAGATCTAGCCAAATATCTCAAGATTAAGCCGCCCTTCCATAGAACTAGCGGTCAACTTCCCTCGAGATCTGACAACAAATAGATTACGTCCTCTTTAAGCATGATAAGTAACTGAAATCCTCATGGTCCATTTGAACGTTATCATCCCCCTTATAAAAGAGAGATGTCGGAACAATAAAATATCGTATTGAAAGCATGTGAGATCTAAAGCCAAAGATCATACTCAACCCATGGAGTGGTCCCTTCCATTTTAAGAGCAATATTGAAAGCAAGCAACTCAGCAAGTCTAACTTCCACGCATTCAAGTTGGTCGCACCAGTGAAGAATAGAAAAGCGCTGATGCATCTTGCTGGCACATAATTAAGCCCACAAAGACACTTCTCGCGTCCCATAACCAGAAAGGAAACCAGTTGGCAATATTAACCAGAGGACAAACCAATTACAAAATTCAAGCCACCATATTCCATCGCAACACTAAATCAACTGCTGCTCTTCTTCATGGTAACTCGCATGCAGAGGCTGTCAAGAGCCGAGGTGTGGTGTGTGAGTGAGAAAGAGAGGATCCTCAATAGTCCTTAGAGCATAATTTGCAACAAGATAGTGTCATGTCAGCGCTCCTTCTACCACAAGTTGTTTCAACTTCTAACACTAAAACAAAAAGTCCAACACCAAAGAATATGGGAAAGGAAATATGAGAAGAATACGGGAAATCAATACATAACTCCTACACAGTTGTTCGACTCTCCAGACTTGGACACACTGTAATTTAACTTTCCAGAATAAATACTAACAAAGAAAACAAATGCAATCTGAGCACAAATTCAACAGATGGCAGGGAGAGCTACTACATCAGTGTTTATGGAGGTGTTAATAAGCGCTTGATACCAGTTTTTTGCTCTGAAGTAAGCCTAGAAGGGAACTTGATGTTGAACTTAATTCTCAAATTTCCCTTTTTGGTAGGTTCCTTGGGAATAGGCATACCCTCTCCTTTAACCACCTCTTCATAGGTTGGACTGATAATAGAATTGATGGGGATTGTCAGATTTCGTCCATCAAGCGCTGTCAACTGCACTGTGTAACCTGTAAGAGCTTCTGCCAGAGATATTTTCTGGGTAAAAACGAGATCATTGCCATCCCTCTTAAAGACACCATGAGGTTTTTCATCAATGATGAAGACAAGATCCGCAGGTATAACCCCTCTTTGTTCGTTTCCCTTCTCAGGAAATGTTATTTTTGTTCCTTTCTTCCAACCAGGCCTGATCTCAATTGTTAAAATTTCCTCCACTGTGTTTGGTCTTCTGCAGAAATCATAACAAAAATAGAGAAACTAGTTAGAAGTCTGGTGTGCGTAACTCCATTCAGCTCAAGTACTTTGCACGACTCTGCAGGTAGCGTATTGATTGATTAGGAATGAATAAGCACACAGGTTGCACAGGTCTTCACCATAAAACAACGCAATACCAGCCAGATGGTGCTAGAGCAACACTAAAAAGGGCTAAACCACTGGCTTCAAAAATTTCACTAGATTGCAACCTTTTGGGTGCACAGAGCATGGCCTAGTACTACCAAGTGCTCATCATTTGGCAGGAAATAGAAACTGGAATGCCAAAAAGAACAATTTTCAGAGGACATGAATATATATCAGATTGAAGCACCAACCCTTTTGACAAGATAGGAGAATAAAACTCTCAAGGTTTAAAAAACAGGGAATCATAGTACAAAGTGTCAAGATTTTAACTTAGGTGTACAAACACCCGATATCACCCATCAGAATTTCTTAGAGCACTTATAGTGGTGGTGGTGGACATACATGACTCCAGTACAACGAGATCCCAATAACTATTATTGATTAATATACTTTTAACTGTATGACTCAATAACAAACTCTGGAATCAACTTTCAGGCAGGCACACACGACACAGCATGAGGTAAAAGCACCCTCAGTTTCATGTACAAGTGTGTGTTTGTCAGGATTATATATGGACAAATTAAAAGTGAAGTAGCAAAGATTTAAATCTCCCAAATTCGTTCAATTTACAACAAAAAATATAGGACAGCTGTAAAAAATTCCTAGACTAACCATAAATGTGGAAAGTAAAGTAGGATGAGATTTTAGGACATATCTTGCAGAGAAACAGGCAATCAGGACAATCACATAGTAAATACTTAAAAAAATGATAGTTATTTTTTGTAACTTGCCATTTTTTGTCTAGAAAATCACATAGAAACATTGTTTGAAAATTCCACATGCACACCAAACAAATTATAGCATAAGAGTTTTGACAAGAGATACATTCATGTAAACATGAATCACAATATAGGAAGAATCTACAGGCAAGCCTGATTGCAAAGAAAAATGTTTGCTACTTTGGCAGGCACTAGAGCCATAAGTGCTAGTGTAAGCCTAATCATGAAGAGAGAGTAATTCCTATGTTTGATTGAGACTAGAGGTTTCATTAACTTTGCACAGAATAAATTCCACAAAAATTTGACCAAATTCCCTTATCTTTAACCTAAATTATAAATTCATTATTTGATAGGAAATGTGTAACATAACCAAAAAAGTCTAAAAACAAAAAGAAAAAAAAAAAAAACCGAAAACAGATGTGGGATTTTCAAAAATCTCAGACAAGCCACAATACCACCTTCCCACCCCCACCCTGCCTTTAGCCCCACAATCAAAAACCTCACACTGCAACCCACCCACATGCGCAACTCTTCTCTCGTCAACATCAACCCTCTGCATACCATCCCAAACACCGACCTGCCCCCAGCACGCCTGATTTGCAGCACTTTGCTCCATGCTGCTGTCCTTTGATCAGAGATTTCTGAGCGAGTGTGTGTGTTTTCTTCTTCCCTTTTTTTTTTTGGTTTTTCAAAGCTAAGTTTTCTAAATCTTTTTTGTGACAAATCTGAGTGCAATTATATCATTATGTTTGGGGTTATTTTTGGGCCTTGCAAGGGTACGGTGGTGGAGCCTGGCAATGTAGGGAGAGATTCGTCAGAGCTTCTTGTTGTTGTTGGGGTGCCTTTGCTATCACCAGAAGCTTCAACGGGCAATGAGATTTGGCTAGACTCTACCAATCTCATATATGCTTTACATTTCAAACTTGTAAGCAATAGGAATTTTGGGTTTAGTTTTCCCTCTCAAAGATTTTTGGTCTAGATTTCCACACTGTAAGTAACCAATGCAACAAGAAAATCCAAAGTAATTTATTTGTTTTAATTATGGATTTGCTTATGGTTTACACTTTGTTGTCATGGGTGGCTTTGTGAGTTGATAATTGAAGGAAAACAAATTGAACAAAAGAACCCGAAAATGGAAACGAGGTGTTTGACCTCCAGGATACTTTTTTTTCGTTTTTATTTTATTTTGTGAAATTAAGCCATTCTTATTACATTTACAAAGCTTCAACCAATAGATTTCTTTTTCCATGTCATTCCTATTCAAATCTCATTCCTATTTGCGATACTTGTCAACCAGAAAAACCCCAAGGGCATGTTTAGTAATCATCAATGGGAAAGGAAGAGGAATAAGTGTCCCTTTTCCACCTAATGCCAATTTAGTAGAGCCCACATGATGCAGGGGATGAGGTAAGGGAAAGTCAATCCTAAAGCACCCTAAGTTTTGTTTGCTCCAGAAGTAGAATAAACCAAAAACCTACATTGGTAACCTTACTAAATTGTAGCAAATAATTATATCAATGAGGATATTTTAATACTTAAGTTATTGAAATTCTTATTCCAAAAGTTAGTAAACACATGAAAAGGAATTGGATTGTTTCTAATTCCATCTGATAGGTGAATAACCAAGAAAGGTAATCAATGATGCCCCATCTTATTTCTTTTCTTTCAGTTCCAAAAACCTTCCCTTCCCCAATTTTAGTCTTAATAAGCTAAAAGAAACAAGATTTATTTTCCCAACCTGGAATTGAAGAATGTTAAGATGCTGCAACCTCAAAACATTAACTAACCATCTTTTCAAAACATAAACATTATATAACCATAACAGACGTTACAGAACATATACTGAGTAGGTAAAATGCATGCCACAGATCTTAGAGACGTAATTATACTTTGAAATATAGAAACATTTGGCATACCAAAAGGCGCCAAGATTAATAGAAAAGTCTGCATCAATCGCCACCAAGAAAATACTAGCAAAACAATGCACATAACATATCACAAACAAGAAATAACATAAAAGACTATACAATATATATGCATTGTATCAGCACCTAAGACCTTAAACATTATAGGCAGATGGTTGACAAAAGGGCTGCATCATACAATTTTAAAACTGTTTAGACCAATTTATCACACAATGCATCAGGCAGAAAGCATAACACAATGCAAGAATCCACACAGGCATTGAGTAAGGCTAAGCTAGAAAAACGAGGTACTTAAAATAAAGTGATTCTGTTATATCCAGTAAAATCCAGTCTGCATTCTTCTTCTCATAAATCCAGAATCTTTTAGCACAATGCATGAATCCATATACAAAGACATTAAAAAGCAACAAAGAAAATCATTGTTAAGTCAGCGACGAATGTCAAACCACAGTGGGGCAATTACAACAAAACACTAGCTAATACTTAACGTCAGATTTGCCTGACTAGGGCTAGATGAAGATGTAAAAGCGACAATCAAGAACCACAACATGCACAAATCAGAAGGCATAACACAACGTATAACGAAGAGATTCAGAAATAGAAAAAAAAAAAAAAAATTCAATAAAAAACTAATAAAGGTAATCCTAAGATTTTGATTAATTACCCGCTGGAATCAGTGACATCTCTAGAAATCTTCATCTTCTTTGTGGTTCCCTTATACAAATCCTCCAAAGTGCAAGGCAACGTCCTCTCAATGGCCTGAGCTTTCCTCAGCGGATTCGTCGAAGCCTCGCCGCCTCCGCCCCTAAACGATGCAAAGATATCTTCGCCGAACATGCTCCTCGGAAACCCCGAAGCCCCAGCCCTAGACCCTCCCATATCCCCCATTCCTCCGAACCCCGAAAACCCGAAAAACTCCGAGAATATGTCGTCCGGACTCCTCGTATTGAACCTGAACGTCGTCGGACCGCCGTCCGCCCCGCCAGGAAACCCGCCTGTGCCCGGAGGCGGCACCTGCCCCTTCAATCCCTCCTCTCCGTACTGATCGTAAACCGCTCGCTTTTGCGGATCACTCAAAACCTTAAAATTTTCAAAATTTTAAAATTAAAAAAGGAAAAAAAAAAAGAGAAGAATTATGCGCAATCATTCAAACCTATTATTAATCAAAATTCTCAATGAATCTGAGTTCCAAGAAAAAATATATATATTTTTTGTTACATCGTATGCTTCGGAGATTTGCTTGAATTTGGCCTCGGCCTCTTTCTTGTTGGAAGGGTTTTTATCTGGATGCCACTTCATGGCAAGCTTTCTGTAGGCTTTCTTCAAGTCATCTTCCTTAGCGTTCCTATCTACCTGAAGAATCTTGTAGTAATCCACTCCCATAACTCCTTTCTCTCTCTTCTCCCTCTATCTCTCTTCTAACTCTCTCTCTCTAAAAAGCTTTCTCCTTTCCTCTCTTTTTGCTTCTCTTCTGGTTTCTCTGTGTTTGTTTTCTTCTTCGGGTCGCCTGCGTGCGGATCCCTTCTCTCTTTCTTTTCTGGCCGGAGAACTGGGTCTGGTGGTGTGAGAGAGGAGCAGTGATGGCTCGCATCTACGAAATAGATGGGGCCACTGGGCCTGGGCTTTTTCTGAATAATGGGTTTTTAATTTGCCTGATTGCGTGGATCGCGTCGTGTTCGACAATGACCCATATCTTAGCCCAATCAACTTACCACGATTTAGTGCGTTTAACGTTTGGGAGATCCTATTATTTTTGAAAATTTTTTTTAGAAGTAAATGACAGTTCTGAGAATATTTATAATATTTATAGTAAATAGTATTTTTATGATGTAAATAATTTATTTATTTATGTAAATAAAAAATATTTACATTAAATAAAAAAATAAATAAATTATTTATACTTTAAATTTATTTATTGTACGAATATGAATTATTTACGTTATAAATAGGGTAAATAAATTATTTACTACAGATATTTTTAAAACCTACTATAGTTAGTTTTAAAAAAGTGTTATATACCGTAATTTATTTTTTCATCAAATTTTAAAATTCAAAATAATGATTTGACCAATTATTAACTAATAATTACAATAAATACTCTGGCTTAAAATTTTCTTTTCTTTTTTTTTAAATGACTTAAAATTTGAAAAACATAACCTAGCAATAAATCCACTCTATGGTAACAATGGTTTTTATCTTAATTTATTGGAGTGTTGTTTTGTTTTTTAGTATTAGGTCGTGTTTTAGACTGTTAGTATTTCGTTTTTTAGTATTAAATTTCAGACTTCAAAGGATTTAATCAATTATTAATGAATAATAAGAATAAATGCTCTGACTTAGAAGTAGAAGTATAGTGTTTTTTAACAAAGAATAGATTAAAATGTGGTGCTGTAATAAATCCATCATGTGATAATAATGGTATTTATCTTGATTTGTTGGTATGTTAGTTTCTTCGTTAATATTAGGTTGCACTTTTAGCCCACTAAATTTTCTTTTGGTATGTTTTGTATAGCTTTCGCGCTATGGGTTTCTTTATTTCAGTTGATCAAGGTTTTGCTAAAAAGCTATTTATGTGTTTGATTGCTGATGTGTTTATTTGTATGCCTGGTTTCAGAATTTGATACACAGTTTTATTTTTTAAGTGTTTCATGTAATTTTACTAGTAAAACCATTTGTTTATTTGGGGTTGTAGTTTCACTGTAGCTTAAAAAATCACCATATTGTTTGAGGTTAATAATTCAAATCCATATTCCGGTTAAAAAAAGATTAAAAAAAATAAAAGTTGAAATATAAGAGATTTTTTTTCGTAAGAACGTTTGGATACTTCATTAACGCCAATAATAAAGCTCAGGCGAGAAAATTTATTAGTTATCATTATTCATGAAAGTCAGTAGCATTTCAAAGGGGCCGTTTACTTGAGGTATGGGGAGAATTTTTTTTATTTCAAAAAAAAAATAAATAAACGAAGTCATTAATATTTGCAATATATTAAAAAAATTGCTAAAATTGTGACGTTAGGCTCTTGTTATCCAGTCATAAGGTTTAAAACAATACATAAATACATTAATATGTTTTTTGGGATCTTATCCTACATTAAGTAGCTATATTGACATGTTAATATTAAATTTTGCTATTTAAAAGTAAATAATATTCTCTAATGCAATACCAATTTGATGCTAATTCATTATATGTTAAATTCAATAGTAAATTTACCATCGTGTATAGCATAGCCAATTTAGCTTTTGATTTCTATTGGTTAATACATCAACTCTTTATTATAATTATTATAACACTCTTACTTTTAAATTATTTTAACATTAAAAGTTTACTTTTATATATATATATATATATATATATATATTAAAGGGAGTGTAAGATATTCTGAATCAAAGAAGTACAAACACTAATTCAGATTCATATGGCCAAACTCTACAAGAAAACTCTGATCCAAATAATCAATTAATTGCACTAGTAAATTTGAATAAAATAAGAATAAACATGTACTAAGTTTTGAAATGTTTAAAAAAAAAAAAAAAAAAGGTATACCAATAATCAAGCAAACACATAATTCTTTGACAAATCCTCTACCATCAATGTTTAAATTTGACCAATGGAAATCAAGAAACCTGTAGCATATAGGTCACACCTAATACCTCCAAGACTCAAACCTAAGGACAACTAAACACTAGACACCAGCACAAAGAATCCCACAAAATGGGGTAAAATCTACCTTTATTATAATAAAAAAATTAATAATTATGACAAATGTAGATATAGTATTTGAAATAGCATTATACATTAGTGCCAAAATAAAAAAACACATCAAATATATTTTAAGAAGAGATTAATTAGCAAATTTTCCATCTTTTATAGTAACAAAGCATAATGGAGGTATAATAATAAAAACACTAACAATAGATAAATTTACACCAAACTTAATATTGAGGTTCACTTTTCCTATCGCTCAACCTCAATTGCGTTTTAAAAATAAAAAATATAAAATTGCCTTCAATTATTAGCATTTTCTTTTTTGCTAAAGTGCCTTCAATTATCTAATATTTAATGTTACTTACTCCTACGGAAAAATGAAACAAAACGTACTGGCAGGTTCAAAAGGCAATCATAAGAGTTGTTTTTTTATGAAGGAATTGATTTCACTAAACTAGCCAAACTAAGTAAGAACTTTTTAGATAAAATTATCTAAATCTCCTTTGAGTTTTGAGCTAACAAAAAGGAAGATATCTATCGGAAAGATTACACTCACTCTTTCTATCGTACATAAGTATTATAATATACTTTTTGGATCTAACTTAATTTGAGTGACACTTCTAATCACTAACTTTATTGAATTTAGAACAAAAATGATGAAACGTTATTGAATCTTACGAATTGATTTCACGAAATAAGTATGAAGTTTATAGAGTAAATTATCTAAACTTCGTTGGAATTTTGAACTAATAAAAAGGAAGACATCTATTTTAAAAAATATATATACGCTCACTCCCTCACTCTATTTTATATGAGTATTATAATATACTTTTTTGATCCAACTTAATTTGAATGACACTTCTAATCACTAATTTTATTGAATTTAGAACAAAAATGATAAAACGTTGTTGAATCTATGAGTTGATTTCACGAAATAAGTACGAAATTCTTAAGAGTAAATTACCTAAATCTGGTTGGAGTTTTGAACTAATAAAAAAGAAGACATCTGTAAAAAATTAAAAAAATAACACTCACTCACTCTATCTTACATAAGTATTACAATATACTTTTTATCCAAATTAATTTGAGTGACACTTCTCATCACTCACTTTATTGAATTTACTAATCCGTCCGGAGTACTGCATTATTAGATTATATAATATGGATAACTTAAGATTCCCTAACCCTGTAATAAAACAATCTAACCTTCAAATTTAAAACAATAAATGAATACCTAAACCAATATCAATTGATAAAAAAATTAAAAGGTTAATAAAAATTATTGTCATTAAATAAGATGAAAAAGTTGTGGTTGTAAAAAGGTTGTTTGGCAATTATGGTTTCTACCACAATCTCAGTTATGAACAGTAAAAAGTTCTCACACGCTACAGTAACAATAAAAAAATTTATTACAGTAAAAAGTTCTCACATGTTATAGTAAAAGTGGTTCCCATCACTTTTCCAAACACCCACTAAATAGTAATAGAAACAGGATCTCATTTACATTTTTCCTTAACAATATTTATTATCTATTATATTCTAATTTGAAATTTGTTATAATTTTCTCCTTTCATCAAAGAAGATTTGAGATTACTCAGCCAAAAGAATGAATACTATGCACATTATGGAATCTAGATCCAATTCCTTTTTAATTATCCCCATTGGCTATTACGTCAATAAAATTTTGATATCTCAAAAGACACTTTACACATCAACTGTAATTAGATGAGGTTAACGGAAGAACACCAAACGGAGTCATTGATGAAAAAAGTTTGAAGGTTTCCTTTCTTTTATTTCTTTAACACCTCCAAAATGCTGAAAATGTTCTCATTTTGACCCACCAGGCAGTGATGAGACCAGAAAATTTATTCAAGGGGTGCTTGAATAAAATAAAAATTTTAAATTGAATTAATAGTGTAATAAATAATTAAAATCTTACAACCCCTTTTTTAATATTTGTTTCTTACTTTGTTTTCATATTGATCTAAGCATATAAATTTAAGTAATATCATATGATCATTTTTGTTCATTTAGATTTTTATATGTGAACCTATGGATACAAGAAAAAAAATGATGTAATAATTATGGTAATACGTAAAAACAAAGAGTGTAAGTGCAATTTTTAAAACTATTTGCATCAAATTTAAAATTACAAAGAATTAAGTGAGCGAAATTGCACAACATGAGGAGGAAAATTATAAATTTTAAAAATTAATTATGGGATCATTGTTTACAATTATAACAGTTTAGAGGGACTAAAATGAGGAAAATAGGCAAATAATATAAATTGTACAAAATTGAAAAGGTCTTATAATGATTACCCGCTAGATAATGGTTACACAAGCTAGAAATCGATAAAAAGGGGGAAACAAGACTAGTGAGAATTTGAAAGTCTGAGGAGTTACCTAGTGAATTTTGCTTGCATGAATATTGTATTGAGTGAGTACCTTGAGAGATCTCAAGTGTGTAACTTTTACAAGAAATCATAGGGAAGAAACTAAGTAGATGTAGGCCATTTTAAGAACTACTATTATTATTTGTCTTTATTTCCATATTACTTTTTAGCATTTATTATCCTTTCGGTTGTATTTACTATCTACTTCTTCTAGCATGTATTATCTTGAGGTTGGCAAATTTTGATTGTCCAAAATTTAGCTAAAAGGAGGGCCATGCCTTTCCAGCAAAGTTTACTTGATTTTTAAGAAACAACTACAGTTTTAAAGTCAAGGAAAGGAAGACGGTGTGACATCCAAAAATTTCTAATTTATTATACATGCAGTAATTAAGGGATTATTTTAAGTAATTTAAGTACAAATTTTTTGAGCTTAAGTTTATGCTCGAAAATTTGTCAAATATTTTAGGAGCATAAAGAATGTCACAAGGATTAATGTTTTAATATGCTTTTTTATAACAAATTCTATAAAAGTGAAAACAAGATTTTTAAGGTTAAAAATCATGCCATAGTCTTATATAAGAAAGAAAAAAATATGAAAATAAGCTAGAAAGCTTACTTATTGCAAAATGTGTTACAACAAATTTTAAGACAAAAACATAATAAAAGAAAAATATTATATGAAAATATGAAAAATTATACAGAAATTATGTAGTATAGGGATTATACTGATAAAGTAATATTGTGTAAGGAATTACACTGATAAAGTATACAATGTAAAAACTATACTGCAAAAGTAATGCAATGTAAGGAATTATACTGATAAAGTTATGTAGTATAGAAATTATACTCCAAAAGCAATGTAATATAGGAATTAGATTATATAAAGTTAAGTAGCATA
>CAMOHE010025418.1:0-17027 GCA_946598075.1 Artocarpus hirsutus | reverse complement strand
CAAAGCGTCTGCAGTGAATTGTAGTACTCGGTGATATCCAAATTGCCCTGGCGCATATCTTTGAGTTTGTTCTTGATTTCAAAGACTTGTGAGGCATTTTCAAGATCACAATAATTCTCTTTGACTGCATCCCAAATTGCTTTGGCAATTCGGAGAAAGAGATATGTGCGACTAATATGCGGCTCCATCGAGTTGATCAACCATGCCATAACAATTGAGTTGTTGAGCTCCCAATTAGCGTATGTTGGATTTGTAGCATTTGGTCATTTTATCTCTCCTGTGATATAACCAAGTTTGCCTCGTCCTCTAATTACCAAGAGCACAGATTGAGACCATTGCAAGAAATTCTTGCCATCTAGTTTGTGGTTGGTGATCTGTAGTGACATTCCTTCACCAAAGGCCTGCGAGACCACAGATGATGGAGTAGATATGGTTGAAGAAGATGAGGACACATCCGGCTCCAAACCTGAACTCTCCTTCCTAGTGCTCATTGTTGAACAACGTTAATATTGATGAAAAAAAAAAAACTTAAAGTGAAAAAGTTGTGGCTCTGATGCCATAAAACATTTAGGAGAAAAATAACATGTTGTTGTATCTTTTATTCCTTGTAACAATAACAATATATAGACAGGATTATACAACCTGTTTTTTACAAATAAGGAAAGGAATGCAGCCCATTTATTCTAGCCTAAAATCTGGAGAAAAAAAATAGCAATTCCCACAAAGTCAAATATTCCTAAAATGGATTGATTCAGCATATCTAACCAAATCAATCCCAAGAATATCAACATATCTAACCAAATCAATCCCAAGAATAATAAAGTCAAACATCCCTTAAATGAATTGATTCAGCATATCTAACCAAATCAATCCCAAGAATATCGAATATTCTAACAGAAACCTCCAAATCAGTCGACGGATCACTGCGCTTCCCCTCCATCAATAAAAGCAGGTCAGCCTCGTGCTACGCGCCAGACCCAACCCGATGGGTGTCGTTAATGCTGCCTCTGACCTGGTCACCACATGGAACAAACTCTAAATCAAACTCCAAGCCTGAATCGTCACTCATATTCGGACGCAAGGCTGCCACCGTCGTTCTTCGGCCTTGTTCTTCCGTTCCTGACCACGTTGATCCAAGGTCTACGCTTAGACCCATTCGTGAGAAACCGAGAACTTCACCTTTACTTACCACTCTCGCCGAACCTCAGGCCACGGACGCCGAAATCCATTCTAGTTTGGAGCCTCCAATCGTCGTGATTCACAAGTCCTCCCTTGCGTTCACCATCGCGCATCTCTTCCACATGAGTATCCTCTGAAGCGCCAGCTTCATCATCGGCGTTTATTAATTCCTCTGCTGGCGGCTCATCGTGCTTGCTGGGCCCATCCCTTGAATCCTTGTGACCAGACCTGAAACTTTGATCTGATTTGTAATTGGAGTCCGAGTCCTCCATGTCAGTTATATCATTCGTGATTTCTGTCTTCTCCTCCGATGCCGGAATAAGCGGCGTCATCGTCGCCGTCATTCCCTGGTTGCCAGGTGGTTGTCGTAACTCATCCAATATTCCGAAGATCTTCTTCATCATCTCCTCTATCCGAGAGATGATCTTGACGTCAATGTTCATCTTCTTAACATTGACCGTCATCTCCTTCAACTCTCGCTTGAAGACCTCCGTCTCCAACTCAGCCTTCTCCAAACGCTCCTCAAAATTCTTCGTCGCTACCGCCATTCCCGAGATCGTAACCGCTCTGATACCAATTGATGTGATCAGAGAAAATTGACAAAAAAAACAGGGGACAAGGGAATGTTCAATCACTGGTTGATTGCATCAAACGAAAAGAAAAGAAATTAAGATAGAGGGGACATTCGAGAGGTCCTCTGCTCTCTCTAATCTCATTGAGATACAATTCAAAAAAAATAGATCCATGCTGACCCACACTCCCCTCACTAATATTTATTCCCTCCTAGCAACTAACCAACCAACAATATGTTATTCTCATTTGTGTCACACCTTCCATGCTATCCTCAAATTCCGAGACCCAATCCCCAATAGCCACTAGTTAACCGTCAGCTGTCACACCCCCAAGCGCCATCATCCCTTGTGTTGCACCTACACCTACGCCTACAGGCCTATCAAAGAACTTGGCCCCATGTACAAGGAAGGGAGAAAAGGAGATAAAATTTTGTTTATATTCCTCTTCTTCCTCTATTTCTTTTTAGGCGTGGTGGACACATAAATCAAATTGGCAAGATAGGTTTCTAAAATTATACTATAAAAAGTTACAGCAAAAATATACTTCTCCGAATCATCTAGCTTAATAATACTCTCTTCACAATTCATACATGCAGATGTCCTTTTTTTATTTTTTATTTTTCATTTTTTTTACTAGCTTGAAAAATATATTCCTAACATAATTAATCCAAAACTTTAATCTTCCTATTCATCAAGATGATCTATTATAATATTCCCCTATGACATGACTTGGCAGAGATGGGGCCCCCAAGAAAAGTGTATATAGATCTTTGTGTAAAAGTCTCGCACAACAAAAGAATAACAAAATCTCTAACAAGACTTTCTCGACTTGTCATAGGTCTATGGGAACTCTTAAACCATCATGCGCAAGCTGCACGTGAATTCCTTCCCTGTGCATACAATGAAAAAACTTTAGGCGTCAGTTACATGTCATTAGGTTAGAAAGAAACAAGAGGATTCTTGGAGACATAGAAGGCAATGAATGCGAGTTGTGAGAGAAAGTGGAGTTGTTATCTGCGGTTTGTATGAAGATAAAGAGTTTTAGCAACTTTCAAATTTCAGATTTGGTTAGGGAGTGACATTCGCTGATGTAATCTATTCATTTTGTTCAGATTAGTTTGTCTCAGCTACTTTTCTTCTTTTCTCCTCGTTCTTATGGGCAGGCATTATATCCTAGTCTCAGCTACTTTTCTTCTTTTCTCCTCGTTCTTATGGGCAGGCATTATATCCTAGTTTTGTAATTTACAAGTTATTTCAATGGAAGTAGTGTTTCTTTCAAAAAGAAAGAAAAAAAAAAAAAAAAGAAGAAAGAAACTGTATCCTCTCATACATTACTTTTATGCTGATACAATAATGTATACGAAATGATGTCATGATGCTGTTTTGTCATTTACATGTTTTACTAGGCAAAAACAAGTGCAAAAAAATGAGTAACTATAATAATCAAATTCAAGTTGACACAGGAGGTAAATTTCACGAAAAAGCACCTAAAATAGTTCAAAAGTAAAGTTTTAAAAAAGGATCAGCACTTTGTACCTTTTGGACCATTCAGAAAGAACTGCATTGTCTTTGTGATGATCAAATTCATGAGTCATTCCAATTAACAAGGCTCGTTTTGGACATATCCTCTTCAAAACTTCAAGAGTCTGCAGAAACACTGGTTATGTGACATAAATGGTATTTGAATATAGCAGGATGAAAGTGTGTTCAGGTACAGAACTGACCTGCGGAAGGCAAAGGTGAACATTATGAGATCCCGTCTGCAGTGAGAAGAAGAGCAAGGAAGAATATAAGAACAACTCCAGGAAATTAAATATTACACATGAAACACATGAAATACGGATGTGAAATCTGAAAGATGTAGGAGTACTAGTGGAAATCACAGTTATAGCATTAATACAACTATAATAAGTAGATTGGTCAACATTTCACAAAATGACACTAGATAAGTTAAACTTGATTAGCTGTAAATGTATCATGGACAACCTAATTAGCATTATTGGCGCTAGAAGCACCACATTTATTGCTTGTATATTAGAACAATGACATCTGAATAAAAGAAAAGGGGAAAAAAAAAGAAAAGAAAAGGACAATCCCACTAGCTGACCTTATAAAGCGTGTCCAATATAAGTAAATCCAATTGTCCAGCTCCATCTTTTGAAATGACTAAAAAATAAAAGTCCATTAGAGCAGCCAAAAAAAAAAAAAAAAGAAAAAAGAAAAAAGAAGCATACAGTCAACTTAAAAATGACAGCAACCAGAAGAGGACAGGGGTAGGGCAGCTTAAAATACAAATGGCAAAAACCATAAGTAAGAACGTTTTTCTTCATTTGTTTATTTTCTGGAAGAGATAGAAGTAAACTTCCACAAAGATAAGGTCCAAAGTGTTTCTTCATTTCCTAGAAAAACTGAAATTTCCCATTCAAATATCCTTCAAGGATGAATAAATAGCTATAAAAAGATCTGATGGCTGGTCAAATGATGGAGAAAAGACACCACTTGATAGAATTTGTCACAATATATACAGAAAACTTTAGAATCAAGCATTATTGATTGTCGATTACCATAATCATTAAAGTATACAAAATCGACAGTGCAGTTCCTTGGTTGAGTGAAATGACACCACATTATATTTTATTTATAGAGTTGGAAAAAAATAGCATAGAGAAACAGACCAAGCTTTATAGACCTATGAGAACAAACCTAAAATTCAGAGAATATACATTTACAGAATAAAAGAGAAAATAAAATTGAAACAGCGACCACTAAATACTAAAGATTACAGAAAGTTCCATAAAGGGGGGTATTGTTCCAAAACATGTCTAGAATCATCTAAATTCTTTTAAAAATCGTGTCCACCTTGCACTGGGTAAAGCTTATAAATGCTTTAGTGCAAATAAAGATTTAAAGCCAGAATTCAGAACATATTCTTGAAAGATTCAGTTACTTTTGGGTTAAAAAACAATCGGTAAGCCTCAATATGTTAACAAGCCAAAATAGGAAAAATAAATCAAGCCATACTAAGCCCATATCCATCAAATAAAGAGTACCCGTACTTCTTATAGACCTTTCAAAGAATGAATGACTTGAGAAGGACAAAATATGCACATGAAAGAAATCATGCAGACTCACCATACTCTGTGGTCAGAGGAAAGCGTGAAACATCAGATATATAAGCCACCTGGCATTTTTCACCAAAGAGAAAGCCTAAACAGGTATAGTCTTCCCCGTGCATAACCTACTCCAAGAAAGCAAGCATTAAGGACATAAAAACTACCAACGTAATACATATATGTGTTACAATAGAGGAAAATTTGTAGAGGCTCACTGGTAAAGGAACAAACTTCAGGCCTGATGCAACAAATGATTTCTCATAGTTGCCTTCAATTACCCTCCACTCAAGCTGTGCTACTCGTCTCACCTCTTGGCCCTCTTTTATTTTTTTCTGGACCAAGTAAGGAAACTTCACGGCAAGGCTATTTCAGGAAAAACAACATTGACATCGACAACTTGTTCAAGAAAAGTGAATTAATCACATTCACAATTTTAATATGCAGGTTTTCCTTTTTGGTGCCAAAGTATATATAGTTTAAATAAGAAAAAAGGCGTTGTGCAGTTTTTAATTTTGTTATTATTATCATTATTTTTTTGTTGATAAGAAACTGAACTTTAATTAATGAATTAGAAAGTATACTATAGAGAACAAGGAGTCTTCAAAATTGAAAATGAAGATGGGAACAAAAACAACATTCTTAAGGGAAAACACAGGCAAGACTACTTAAAAACACTAAACAGAGATCATGCTACTGCAACGGAGGGTCTCATCCCTTTTGCATATCTAAAAAAGAAAAAGTTCATACATGACGCTAATGTTATTGAAGCAGCTTATTGCTTAGATGATTCGGCATCTTGGCAACCCAAGAGTTGATGCATGGATCCCGTAAAAGGCAATGCATGTCAAGGCAGCTCCTTCAGAAAAGCTCAAGGACTAAATCAAATGGCCAAATGTCCTAGATAAGACCTCTCAGGTTGATATTTATTCATAAATTGAATGCCTGATCTTAGGCTTTGGGCTGTTATTTATTCAAAGGGAATGGAAATGTCCTCTCACTCTATTGGAGGAGGTAAGATTCTTAAAATGCATGATGAAAAGATGGCGCATGCTAGCTTACACAAACTCTCATGCACACACCTTAAATTGCCATTAATTTTTCACTCTTATTAGGGTCCTGTGAGGCAATAAAACATTGGAAAGTGCACAGTTTTGGAACACAACTTGTGTGTTTCCTCTATATTTTTGGAGTTAAAGAGTGGCAATGTGGCGTTGAGTATTATTGCAATAAAACAGCTCCATTTATGAATAATACCAATAATTTTGTTCCTTTTTTTCCCCTACACTTGTAACAACTTTCTTGCTCATAGTTTGTTTCTCATTGACTTAAGTAAGGCATCCCTTTGGTACACCTACGGGCTCACTTTCTCAGGTCAAAAAAATGTGGAGCAGTTGCAAAATTCATACTTATAAGACTACGAACCAGTCTAATAAACCAACTGTAAGGAGACACATCCATTTCCAAACTCATATGCTATAGTTTGTCCTGCCACTTACCAATAACGCCAGAAATGTCATAGTTTTAAGTCATTATCACTCAAACAAACCAATTAACAACTAAACTCTTGCTCCTCCAATACCACGACATGAAAAGAATGCCCCAAATTCAATTGCAATAATCAAAATTACTATTACTCATATATTCACAATATTGCACTAATCAATTATAATATAATGGCAGTGAACAAGTAAAATCCAAGTCAATTGTGCAATTATTCAAAACTTCACTACCTCTTCATTGCAAACTGAGTTAAATAGATCGGAGTGGGATCTATATCATTACTAGGGCTAAATGGTTGAACAGCACGTATATCATCCAGACCAAGGACTGCATCCGCATGTTCATGGGTCAAAACAATCTGCAGTACATAGGAATTCAATTTTAAACGTGTTGCAACAAAAATACAAATTGAATGCAGAACCCCATTATTAATCAAATTAGATTTCTTCAAAATGAGATTACTCAAATAGAAGATCATGCCTGCATAAATTTTTATGCGTGGACATAAAACCATAGAGCACAACTATTACATAGGTGAGTATCAACTGTACGTAAATGTGAGGCCAAAGGGTTCACAAAATAGGACTTACGGAATCCACTCTAGGAATCTTATAGATAGTGAACCATCTAAGCACTTGTTCTCTGAATGTCTTCCCAACATCGATCAAGATATAGCTGTGATTTCCATCGCTTTGACAATAATCGATCAAAAGAGACGTATTGCACCTGAAAACACCGAATATAACCATCCAACCCAAAACAATTAAAAAAGAGACCAAATCAACATTCAAATCTCAAATTCATTTCCCTAATTCTTAACCTCTCTCGATATCCAAACCCGGCGGTAGATCTAAGGTCTTCAGTCATTCTCCCAAAAGCGTTGATCGTAAAATTCTAATAAAGAAGAATGTGCCGTCATTATTACCTGTAATTAGGGTTTTTCTCAGGCAGGACAGAAAGTGCCTGTGAGCAAACGGCGCAGGGAGGATCGTAGGGCTGGATCAGGCACATTGCGTTGGGGACGGCGCTCGAGCAACCGGTGCCAAGAAAAATCAGCGCAGATCGGCCGTGTTTGTCAACAGCAGAGGGAGATATCGGCTCCGGAGGGGAAAAGTTTCCGTTTTCCGTTTTCCGTGAGATTTAGATCCGCCATTGGTCTCTGATACTCTCTGCACGGAGAGAGAATTCAGGATTCAGGAGCTGTAGCGTTGAGACAGGAAGTGGAATAAGGCGAAGGATCTTGTCCGAGCCGACGAAAAAAATCAAGAGAGAGAGGGGAAAAAAAAAGCCAACGGTTTTGGCGGTTTGACATAGTGTGCGTGGCAATTTTTAACGGGCATGATTTTTTTTTTTTTTTTTTGGTTGCAAAAGAAGAAGCTCTGAAAAAGGAGTAGTCTGGGTTGTATTGCATGTGACGATGCAGTGTCTAAGCTCTAAAGGACTAAAATTACTATTCAAGAGTATTATCTTTTCAGGAAAAAAAAAAATCACAATTGCATTTTGGTATTCAAAATGGCATCTAACCACCTAATATTTTAACCATATTATGGAGCTCAGTGTTGGCCCAAAGTATAATTAATGCTATAATTTTTATGGAATTAATTAATATTATATTTGTAGATAATAAATAGGTAAATAGTTTAGATAGTCCTTAACTTTTAAAGTGTAAAACTGATCTTTTTTTTTTTATATATTTAATTAGATCTAACCTTTTATTTTAGATATCAAAGAACTAATTTAATTGACTGACTTTTTTTTTGTACCAAATTGGTCATGTACTAAATACATGCATCAAAATTAAGGGTATTGTAGGAAAATATTTATTTTTAAAAAATTAAAATAAAAAACATAAAAAAGAAAAAAAGCTCTCTCTTTTCCTCTCTCTTTCACGCTAATCCTGGGCTAGTTAAAAATATAACCGTAAGTGGTGAAAATTTTATTTTCCTTACTTGCTAAAGCAAATACTTTGGTCACTAACCTTATCTTGATAAAGAACATGTATTATCCCAAAATACCCCTCAATAGATTAAAAAATAAAATGAGATATGCATAAAAGATCTTTAAAAAAAGGATCTAAAATTATTGAAAAAAAAGGATATACCATCCTCTTCTCCTCCCCCTACCACATTTTCACGTTCCCACAACCTTAGCATTCCGAAGTCTTCCCCTTTTAGCACTCTCACCATATATGATGCGTTTTTAGTTTTTTTCAGTATTTACCATCTCTTTCAAGCAAATTGAGATTCAAAACTTTAGGAAAAATATTAAATCTAGGTTTTTGAAGGTAAGTTAAATCCTAGTGTTGGTTTTTTTTTTTTTTTTGGGAAAAATAGCTTATTTAAATAGGGTTTTTTTTTATACGAGATTAACGTGAATACAATGCAAAAAGTATGAAAACTGAACCTCCTATCCACAACTTTTGAAAAAGGATATAAAGGTTGAGGACAAACATTTTTGACCTCGACTAATAACCAGACGTGGTGTATATGACATCTATCGAGGTCATGTGTTACTGGTCGAGAAGGAAATTATTGTTTTGCTATTTAATAATAGGTTATAATTTCAAAATAGATTTTGTGATTCCTTGTATATTTTCAAAGTATGAATATATTTTATGAAAAATATTCATAATATGTACAATATGCTTAACATAAGGACATCCATTAGTATGGGAAAGGTGAGTATGTGCTCAATTAAGGTCAGGTATTAACGGTTAAGGAAGTCATTATTATTTTCCTTTTATTTTCGTAATATATTATTAAATTATTAATAAGTTTTATTTTACTTTTGTTGTAGGATGAAAAATAATATAGTCATCATTGTCCAGTATGATAGAGAGTGAAGGAATGAGCTAGGGTCTTTCCAATGGTGCTCAAAGAATAAATGTCCTACCATATGACACCCATTATTTTTCTAACGGGTATAATTATGATTAAATTGATTATAAGTGTGCCAATTAAACATTTGTAAAATTTTGTTTCATCCAAAAATCTAATCTATATTATTTACTCTACCTATTTTCAATTTTTCTAAAATTGTTCTACACCTATTTAGTATATAGACCTAAACGCCCTTTGAACTTCTAATTTGTTTCAAAAATGTCATTTGGTATTATCTGCTTCAAAGTCTCCGAAGGAGACTAAATTTGATACCTGCTCCCATCCCTTTTGTGCCGTCTTTCTTTTCTTTTCTTTTGTTTTTTTCTTTTCCTTCTTCTTTTCTCACTCTTGTCTCTCCCTTTCTCTCCCTGCTTTTCATTTTATCCCTCCTTCTTCTTACTTCCACGGTGGCCCAATCAAGGGAGATCCAAAAAAAAAAAAAAATCAAACAACACCTTCAAGCGATTTTCTCACTAGATTCTTCCACAAACTCCTAGGTTAAGGAAGCTTAGAGATTTTCAAGACCAAGCAACGTTCTTGAGTTAGTTTTGAGGTGAGATTTTCTAAACTAAAACTTTGATTTAAATTTGTATTTTAGCATAAAATTTGTGAGAGACGTGTTTTGATGTTTAGGGATAGTTATATAATGTTTTTAAAGCTTAATATACTTAGATCTTTGTTTTAAGTGAGTCCTTGAGCTAGTTTTGAAAAGTTTTAATTTTTGGTTTAGATTTATACGTTAAGTATGAAAATTTTGAGAAAAATGATATACATGTGTTTAAGTTAGATATTCCAATGTTTTTTTTTTTGGGTGCATTTTTTATGTCCTAGAAATTGATAAAAAGGGACAGATTGAGTTTTAAAGCTTCAAATGTTTGAAAATAATGGTCGAATTTGGAAATTTTTGGGAATTGTGCTAAGAGTATTTTTAAAATTTTTGTCTTGAAAAACGTACAAAAATATTTTCAAAAATTCTGAGAACAAAACCAAACGGGGCCTTAGTTTTTCATTTTTGAATGTGTGTTTTCTAGAATTGTTTTGTCGGTAGGCCAGACTCGTCAATCGGCAAGTCGGACCAGTTAGTAGGCTTGGCAAGCCAAACCCTTCAAACTAGTGGGCCAAACCTTGTTAACCCTGTTGGCAAAATGGTACACAGTGAAATTTTAAAAATTTTAAATCATATTATTTTTCAAAATATAAGTTTGACATACTAAATACATGAATTAACAACAGATCTTAATAACCCTTTTTGAATACCAAAGTGGGCTCGACTCCGTGTAGAAAAGAATGTTCTAGAAGAGCCTCAACTAATTAGTCCTCTTTGCTATTCTTTATCCACGATAAGAGTGTGGGTGATCATACATTGTACAGTTTTTCTCTAGTGACTCTCATTCCAACCACTTGATAAGATCAAGAGCTAAGGTTTTTGATGTTGAACAATAACTCTTAGAGAGTTTCAGAGTTTTTTAAACTAGAGTTCTCACTCTATGCTACTCAATTAATTTAAATAAGTAAGAAAACCTACCCCCTATTTATAGTGGTCGAATTTGGAGTAAAACCTTATCAAATTATGCCTCAAAATTCAAGTCTAGATCAACTTCTAATAAAAAATGCATCTAATATAGGTATACAGATTATTACACAATCAACAGGCTGATCTGGGTGATCGGCCTATCGAACTTATTCTATCGACAGGCCGAAGTTTCCAATCAACCTATCGAACTTACGATAATCTTGATCTGTGAGAATATCTTATGTTCCACATGAGGTTCTTAGACAAAGCTTTAGTTTTAATTCAAATAACTCAATAGAGAAGATATCAGATTAAAACGATCATATCCAAATAATCCCATGGAAAATAAAATACTATCCAAATAATTCAACATGTTTATCTTGAATTAATTTACAAAATTAATTCAACTGATAAACTAATATGAATTATTAAATCTTATCTTATAGAATTTAAGCTAATCTAATATTTAAACATAAGTCATTAATATGTAGAAAAAACATGCCGTATCATTACAGAATTTATAATAAGCTAGTAAAAGGGATCCAATGGACATATGTAGTTCAAGTTCCTATAATTATAAAATACAATATCCTAGATATATATGTTATAATTATCAACTCTAAGGTGACTCTACTAAAAGCTTTGAGCTGCACTCTCAAACTATATAAAATTACAAAGCTTCAATAAGCTAACCATCCATGGCATATCATAATGTGTTACATACGATATTCATAATTGGCTAAAGGATAAATTCTATTTTACTTTCCCAATTATTTTTATCTTACGTTCCATTATCAAAGCATTGGTATACTTACTATCTATAGATAGTATATGATTTAGTTACACCTCCGTATCCAAATGGTTAAGTACTATAATCTTTCAATTATTAGATAATATATATAAGAGAATATCAATAACTCTACAAAAAGGCCTATGGATTCCATATCTATAAATAACGAGTCTTCGTCAATCAAGAGTCATGTCTTTAATATACCGGTGTCTATACTATCATAAAGTCAGGATGTTACCCTTTGCTACATCAAAAGACATAAGTCAAGCATACAAGCCCATTAGCCATTTCAGAATTAAGACATAAATTGTCTAAAGTCAATTGATTTGCACAAACAGAATTGTTAACCAAATCATTTCAACCTTTATGTCTTGATCCCATACATCGTCACTTATGACAATGCACCAATGTTTCTACACGTAGAGTCCCACTCTGGTGATCAAGACAAGCCATTTCCTATTAGGGATGTAGACAACATAACAATCTTTGCATGAATAAAGCACCCAACTTTTTTCCCTCGATTACAAATCTTATGGTTTAGACCATCACCTTTAAGATTCATGTCTTCTACATAATCTATCGATTATATGCACGATTCTTAAAGGTTTAGATCGACAGTCTCAAGCATTTTTTTGCTTATCATACATTCAACAAAAATAAACATAAAGAGGACAACATTTGGTATATGAATAATAAGTAAACTCTTTATGGATAAAATGTCTCCAAAAACATATTACAATATTTTACTTCTTAGGGCACTACATCTAACAAAACTGGCATGCCAAACCCTACAGATTGGTAGGCTGGTAGAGGAGTCTATAAATGTGCAGATTGATCAACAGGCCATAATTAGTTTATTAGCAGGCCGGTCATGTAATCCAAACTCATCTATTTTTCATTGTTTTCTATTACGAAATGTTTCAAGGATTTCATATTAATGATTATAGCACACTAATAAAAATAGATGGTAAATTGGCATGACTATGGAGTAGATTTAAGTTAAAGGATGGTTATTTTGCACGTCCTAGGATAACAAGGTATTTGGAGTTTACGTGGTGAACTTGGTTTTGTGAGCTAGAAGTTATCATTAGTATATTTGCTAAAAGGTAGGGAATCTATTAGTCATCTTTTTTGAGGTTTTATGAAATTATTCTTTACATTGCAAGATATAAATATATATATGTTGAAATGTTACAATATGAATATCACTTATGAGATAATAATATGAACTTGTCCTGCAATTTACAGCGAGGAATAAATTGATTTGACATGTGTTGATATACATTGAGAAGCATGTTAGGAAATACACTCTATACATAATAGTAGTGGTTATGAGAGGAATGGTAAGACCTGAAAAGGGCGGCGCTTATGTCCGTAGGCATGAATACCCTTAAAGGTAAATAGGGAGGAGGTGATAAGGTTCCCTTGGATCAAAAAACCCAGAACGCATCGTACAAGAATTGACTTGGTGAGGAAATAGGGGCTTGATGTACCCTCACCTGACACTTTTGAATGATTGATAAAGTGGTCAAGCGTGTCCGTTTGGGTTTCATTGAGTTAAGTGATGAAATACTCTATTGCAATGTGAAAAAAAGATGAACATTGATAAATCTTGATATATGTATATATGTAAATGTATAGAACTTAGTAATGAATGACATAAGGCATCCATTAGATATGATCATAATAAATCTCATAAGATGAATAATGTTATTGATTAACTAACCATGTAGGTATTAATGTGGTAATGATAAAACTTAAAGTAAGTAATGGTTTTTCTTAATGAGTATGTTATCGCTCATTCCCCTAATTTTCATCTTTTAAGGACTGACAAAGTGTGAGGTGGCTGTGAGAAAAGTAGTTTAGAAAGCTATGTAACTGTATTCAGTTAGAATCACTTCATTTGTTAAGAATGTTTTTCATTATGGTGTAAGCATCATATGTTACTATCTGTAACTGTATTAAGATGTATTGAGAGTTGGAATAATGATGATGATAGTTTATAATATTAAATTGAATGTGCTACATTAAATTGTGGTTTGTTTGTTATTTATATGTTTATTTTGATTTGAGAGTTTTCATTTAAGCCCCGGGTAAATTTCTTTTAAAGTTTATTTTTATTTTTTGATCTTTAGTTAATTTTTTAAAAAGTGTTTACCCCCACTTAAGGGCGTTAAATACTGGCATCATTGGTGACAAGAAAAGTATAACATTAGCAAAGTTTAGGGATGAATTATATGGGAGGCTCGACATGGATCAAAATAGGGTCGAGCTAAAGTTAAGTTACATGCCAAATTCGTAGTACAATAGACCACCTCTTGTTATTGAAGACGATATGTGCCCTTTTGGTTACCTCTTGAATCATCTGTGTTAAAATTGTGAAATATTTTGAAAAATAATCAATCCTCAATAAGAAAAAATGATACAAAAGATAAGAAAAATCAAATTGTGATGTTAAAAAAAGCTAAATTTGTTAACCTAAAATGAACCTAAACTGCTACACGTCACCTTAACTAGGTATGAGTCATCCCTATTGCTTCTAGTTGAGATGACTCAAAGTGCACTATCAAATAATTCTTTTAATTTTAGAGGAAAAAAATATGTTCTCTCCTTTTTTTTTTTAAAAAAAAAAACCAAAACTATTTTAATACTTAATTAGGATAAAAGGTTCTTCTTCTCTATCTGTGCAAATCTTTGTATAATTCTAGGTATACTCTCGCAGGTCTATGTTTGAGCATGCAAAAAAAGATTAATATATAAATGAAATTTATGATGTATTTAGAGATGCTTCATTGCCTGCAATGCGTGAACGAAGCCATAAAAAGAATGTGTGGATCGATGAACTCCTTGTTTACTTTTTAGATCTTTTTCAAATGTCGCACTAGATACATAAAAGATTCTCTTTCCCATGGAAATTCATTGAACATAGTCATTATTTGCAACACCGCAATGATGAAGAGAAGCATGACAACTTTTAATTTCTCCATATCTATGTACTACATGCATTGACTGGCCAATTCTTTCGTTTTTCCTTCGCAACTTTAATAGTGACCTTACTTTTGTTATGAAAATGCTTACCTTTAAAATCGATAGTGGGATCTTAGCCATCAAACCAACCGCTCAGATACTTATCAGCGTACTCGAGTCTAATTATCAATGCATATTTCTGCATAGAGCAATGCATTTTTCCCATTTACCAACACTCACATCTCATAATAGTTCTTGCATTCATTTTGTCGAAGAATAAAGAACCACATTAGTTGACTAGAGTGTTAGTAGTAATGAAGGACGCCAAGAAGGTGTCGAAATTGGCACTTCTCCATAAACCAGTAACTCCCTACTATTTAAGCACTTTTGATTTCGTTGAAATATGACTTGATTGATATCTTGCACGGAAAGTAATCCCCCTCTCTCAAAATAGGTGTTAGCCTTAGAATATTTGTACACTATAAACCTATGAGCAGATTGGTTGCTTTTTTCACAAATATAATGAAAATAATAATAAATCGACTAAAAATATAATAAGGTTCATCAATAGCCTCAATTACCATATCTATGTCGGGAATAATCCTCTCTACTTAGGTCATTGTCGATGTCTCTACTATTGTGGGTCAATTTCCTGTAAATTAAATATGATACATATATGTTAATGCAATATGTGAGAAAAATAGCAAATTAATATTGTAACTTTTTCTATTAATTAGATACATAAATATAATCAGGAACACTTCGCCCAAACTGGCAACTGCTATTAAAAAAATTGGCAACTATTCAATTTTGTCAAGTTCTCTAGCAATCATCACGTACCAACTCAATAAAGCTTTGTGACTATACTTTTTCCCCTTTCCTTATCCGCAAATATCCAACCTCAAGTGTTCAAATCCTCACCCAATAGCCAACTAGTTGAGGTCGTCCTATTAAGTATATTATGCAAATTTATGCATATTGTCCACAAAAAAAGTGTTAATAATTCAAAAAGATACTTGGACGAGTACCTTCCTCGTCCATTAACAAATGACCTCATTAGGTTTCATACATACAGGAACTGGTCACCAGTCAAGGTCATGTATTCACTTCAACCTTTGTTCTCCTATGCGAAAAATTATAGTCCAAGATCCAAATCTTATACATTTGTATTTTGTTCATATTTTGATCTAAAAAACTAAATCAACACAATGACTTAAATATCCTAAATCTACATTAAAAAATAAAAAATAGATATATGTGATGGTCTTCTATTCAATCATAAGAAAAAATATAAAATCTCTTTACCTCAATTTTTGCTGGTAGACTTTGACCCTCTAGAATTGATGACAAACTTGAATGGCTCATATTTGCAAAGGTTGATCTATAGTATTTACTAAGTTGGATGAAGGCGCCAAAATAAAAGAAAGAGCCCTGCCACGAGGGGTTTGAGTGGAGGAAGGAAGGAGGATAAAAAGCGAAGTCTTAGGCTATGCTTTTCAGAAGTTTAAGACTTAGACTATGGGTGAGATTGACAAAGGAGGGGGGAAGGACTAGGCAGGGAAAAATTGAGGCTTGTTCAAATCCTTTTGTATTTTTCTTTTAAGGTTTTTTAATCAATGCACAAACAAAGTAAATAAAAGCTATTTAGTAAAATGATTGATCACGTCAAAATTAAAAGGAAAAAAATGAAATGAAAAGAAAATTGAAACTTGGGTAGTAAAAATTTACTTCGAAGGGGGTTATAAAGCTAAATTTTTCCGCAACCTCCCCCCTCTCACACACACCCCTAAAATATCACCATAGCTACCTTTCTCTCCCAACCCAATTCATGTAGTCAACCTGTAAACAAGTCCTCAAAACGTTAAAGCATTCAAAAGTAATAAAAGGTTTAAAATAAAAGCAGACAAGAAATATATAATAAACCCGACTTGGATCTAGAACCAACAAACAACGTGCATCAACTGGGCCTTCAAGATTGTTGAGAAAATTTTCCTTCCATGGCAAGGCTTTGTTGGTGATGGTGATGCTGAGCATGAGTCAAATCTCCAAGAACCTCCAAGTGTTAGACATGTATGCCCTAAGGAGTAAAAATGTAATGAGTTTTTGAAGACATTTTTATCAATAAAGAATTCATTTATTATTCATATACCAAATCTTGTCCTCTTTACGTTCATATTTGTTGAATGTATGATAAGCAAACAATAGTCTGAGACTGTCAGTCTAAACCTTTAAGAATTGGGCATATGATGGACAGATTATGCGGAAGACACGATTCTTAAGGTGACGGTCTAAATCATAAGATCCGCAATCGAGGGAATAAAGTTGGGCACTTTATTCATGTAAAGATTGTTATGTTGTCTATATCCCTATTGGGAGATGGTTTGTCTTGACCATCGAAGGTGGACTCTGTGAATAGAAACATTGGCACATTGTCATAGGTGACGATGTGTTGGATCGGGACATAAAGTGAATTGATTTGGATTAATAATTCTGTCTTGGAAAATCAATTCACTT
>CAMOHE010025417.1:0-16657 GCA_946598075.1 Artocarpus hirsutus | reverse complement strand
AAAAGCCAATGAATGAAGATTACCAGAATTTGCTTTAATGTAGTAGCTCAGTTCATACTTAATTATGCAATGCTCATGTGTTTTTGTTAATTATTGAATCCCAGATTGTGTTAACACGATCAAACACAAAACTGCAATATCAGACACCTATTATCATACAGTCCCAACACACCAAGTGCCGAAGAACAGAACAATTATTAACGGGGTTTTGCCAAATCTGTGCTTACATCCTGAGACTTGGCATGCAGAGCCTGATCTTATGAACAGATGAGTTACAGCCTCGGATCAATCTTCTCATACAATCTTGATTTTCCCTCGGAACTCACACTAAAGAAAAATAACCACTAACCCCAACATTCAATTTTTTACTTGCCTTGATGCCCTGAAAATCCACTGTTCATTGTTCCATATAAAACACTCATAACAAGAAATGCATATGGCTATAAGAATGTTACAAAGTTGATCAAGTCTTCAAAACTGGAAATAAATTAAGGATCTCTAGTGGCTTTGTCCTATTATACATGCTTTGAAGTTCCTTTGCAGAACGAAGAGACTCTCCTTTCTTAACATCTTACCTTATGCCATGATGCCTAAGTTGGGTAAGACAGTAAATAATAACGTCGAAGGAATGTATTACATACATTGTAGGATCCTGAACCAAGATATGTGCTAATTTATTCTTTTTAATTAAAACAAATCGTGAAGAATAATTTATTTGTGCTGTAAAATGCTTCTGTGGTTCTAGACAATTCAAAATAGTACACGATTATGAGGCCATCTTGCTTTCTGGCTCTTACATCCCACAGTTTGCAAGCCTAATAAAGCTGAACATTGGCATTTAGACAATTACATATGGAAGTCCATAGAATGAGATATTCAGTAATCTGCCATACCGCCAAAATGTGGTGGGGACGTGGACGCAGAGATGACATACCCACCGAAATGTTTCAAGTTGCAGTCAGTAATCCCATGGTTTACTGTATCTGTTACGAGATTCAACTGCCAAGAGCATCTTTTTCATATCTTTACAAATAAAACCAGAGAGCTTGCAAAATGTATCTTAGCTGCTACATGTTGCATTGTATATGCAACAGTAGAAAGATGGAAGTGGATTTACGTGAAACAATAATTCAAGAACAAAATCTAAAGAAATTAAAACAAGAAAGAACACAAGATTTACGTGGTTCAGATCAATGCGATCCTACATCCACGGGGCAGGCTAGGGTGAACACATCACTAATCAAGAAGCCAATCAAGAGCACAAGGTTCTTCTGCTAATTTTCCAGAAAACTTCCTCTCAATCTCACTCAGCTTTCTTACACTTCTCACTCTCAAGGACACACCAAAGAGTTCTGTTACATCGAAAATTCTCTCACGCACTAATCACCTATCCAAACGTGTTTCCCAACTAACATAACGACCCTCTGTTATTGATTTTTCAAGTGCTTTGCTTGCATTGATTATTTCCACAAGCTGATTTTCTTTGCCACCTTCAAGTTATTAATGCCAGATACGTTTCTTTCTTCTCTTCCGTTGCAAAATTGCAATCAGCATTATCAAGACCGGTCATTTCTCGTGCCAGCTGAACAACAAATTTGGATGCTACGTCAATAGCTGAATGAAAAGCAAATGAATATTAGCACCAAGCATAATTTCCACGTGTCAGCAACGCTGTAGAATGTTGAAGGAAATACCTTTAAAAGCATTGGGCCTTCACATCTAATTTCTCATTGGTCATCTGCAGCTAGAACATCATTGGTTTATTATTAACTAATTATAAATTCTTTTTGTATTTCCAAACTTCAAAAGAAAATCAGAGACTTGGTTGCTATCCTTCTTAGAGCAACGTATAAGTAGTGTTACATATCCGTCGGCAGAAAAATTCAAATTCAGAACAGTGCAGGCGAACCAAGCAATCTGAAGCACCTGAGAGTATTCATTGTTCGAGTCAATATTGGAGAACTAATTCTCAGGTTTAGAATTGTAAGTTTGATTATTCTTTTAGGTTGAAAAGTTAATGCAAAATACCCTGCTCCTACAAGTCATGCCAGCATGGAAAATCTCAGCTGTACATATCAACATAAAAAGTTCAAAAAAAAAAACAGAACTTTAAATATGGACTTTCCTGGGAGGAAATAAAAGAAGAAAATAGAGGTGAAAATAATCGCTATATCTTACTTCCTAATTTACATTAAGGCTGTCCTAAAACAGGATATATCTCATAATTGGTTGATCTAGTGACATATCAGCCTTTGGAAAATGTCAATGCTAATTCTTTCAAGTAAACAATGATTTTTTTTAACCTTCTTGCCTCAAGGTAGTCCACAAGTGATTCCCGATCTTCCTCTTTTTTTTTTTTTTTTAATAATTTTAGAACAAAGATTATAAAAGCTGTGTTTTGGTGATAAGGCAATTTAACTTTCATGAGTTACCTTGTAAAATCACTGACAAAATTTTCACAATCGCTTAAGCTATCTTTTGTTGCAGCTCTGACGAGGCGATGGTTGATGTGCAAATAAGCATGTCCAAGCTTGACTCTTGACATTTCCCAGAGGCTAGAAGGGAAAGAAAAAAATTATGGAAAACGACATATTCGACAAGAGAAATTTTAAAATTTGGATTATGCATTGCCCAGGGAGAAAGTTACCTTTTTAACAAATTTTGGGTTGAAGTTATTGCTATGATTTGGATATACAAAGGAAAAAAATTACTGCACGTGAATGGTGAATTGAGCTTGTGATGTCTTCCAAATTTCAGCTGGGAAAATTCCAACACAAAGTTGGTTATATGCAAGGTTTCCTTGTAGTCACATTCCAGGTTTCACAGACGTAATTAACCTGAACATTAGCATTTATGCATTACTAATCCGAAGTGAATCAATAATGAAAACTCAGGCAACTAATTTACACAAACCAATTTAACTTTCATAAGTTACCATGTTACTCTAGTGGTCACTTGATATAACAATCATTGTGCCTTAAGCTTTTGTCAGAAGAATGTCCAAAAGCTTCATCAAAATTTGTACAGAAGCATTTGTGATTTGAAAGTAGACTCCCATCCATAAGTATTTTTCTTCTCTTCAAAAGAGTATCCAGGCATGAACTTTACTGCAACGTAAGAGGTGCTTTCCTCAGATGGCCGTTGTTACTGGATTTAAATCTACAAAAGGAGCAAACACAACTATAATAGAAGGTTGCATAAATGAAGTCCGAACAAAGGTAGTTTGGCCGAAAACAAGTATCTTTTTAATAGAAATAGATTACCTCATAGGACATGTCCAAGGAATCTCTACAAAAAAAATTGTAAATTCTGATTTTGCTTTGCTCAACAATTGAAACACCCTTCTAAAGATAGCGTGCAACTGAATGATCACCCAAGCGTAATTAATAAGACAAGTTAAAGCTTGAATATTTAAGCAGAAAACAAGTTGATAAGCAAACATAAAATATTCATGTATGTTTTTATTAAATGATTTTTATTATGTTTTGCAAGCCTAATTTTCTACTTGTTGAGCGAAAGTTCAGAGGAAAAGAAAAACCGAGCTTGTAAATAATTAGTTTTCCATAAATATGTTATAGAAGGTGAAGAATGAATGTTGCATTTTGAAAATAAGTGGCACAATAATATAAGGACCATGCCTTTTTTTTTTGAGTGAATTACAATGGCTATAGTTGACAGGAAATTTTATTGATTGATCCAAAAAGTAATGCTAAGACATTAACTTTCTACAATCACCCAAAATGTTCCCAAGACGGTAACTAACTATACTCTTGTTGCTGGGCATGAAAATGTATCGCCATACAAAAGCTTAATAACGCACAGCTCAGATAACTAATTCAAAATTTGTGTAAACCAAGCCTGTCATGACGAGAAACCTATGATAAAATATTAAATGCGAAATATCTCCACGTGTATTCAGAGTACAAATAAATACTAGAATTCATGTGAAATGTGGGTCATCGCTACATATTTTACTATATTCGTAGGTGCAATGATTCCACAAGTCACTTTGACTAACATTGGGAATAAAAGTTTGAAAAACCTCGGTACAATCAGCAACAATTGTTCTGAGTTGTCCATGACAAAGCTGTAGTTACATTGTTCGATAATTACACTAATTGAAATCATCTTGAATAAACTTCTCCCTATTCTTTTGAATTTTTTAGTTTGAGCTTGATGAAAATGCGTTGTTGTATATTGATTCCTAAGGGAATTCCGTAATTTTAATTATTTTTTATTTTTACCCCTGTTTGTTGTTTCTAACTTCATTATGATTTTCTTGACAAATAAATGATATTTACTTGTCTATGATTTGTCTCTGCAGGTTGGTATCAAAAGATTAGATGTTGTGCATATAGGAGTTGCTCGCATGCTTTCGACGCAGCCACGCCACTCTTATCGTGTGTTTAGAAAAAAGGTTGGAGTCACATTATATGATTCTCAACAAAGTTATTAGAGAAAATTACATGTTATGCAACACTCTTAAATAATGTGTTTATTCATGTTATACATAAAATTGTTATGTTATATTATATTATTATTTATATTAAATGTTTAAGTTGTGTCAAATATTTTATAAAAAGTAGTGGGCCGTTTGACAAGTTGGTTAGAATTAAAATTTTAAGTTTAAGAACTATAGCATGCAAAAGCTTTATATTGTATCAACTTTTTTGCTTTTTATCAGTAACTGATTAGAACTTTATTAATCAATAAATAATTTACGTAATTATGCTTTAAAAACCGAGCTTGTATTTACACAACCTTGGTTCAGAGGATTTTAAAGTTTAAGAATGTTGCAATAGACAATGCAACAAATACACGAACTATTTAAGTAAGAAAATTATAAATTTATTTAGGATTAAAAACGATTATTAAATTTTTACGTTATGTTAAGAAATGAATTTTATGGATATGTTTTTATGAAATTATTATGAAATTTAAAGGAAAAGGTTTAAGAAATTAGTATCTTAAACTTAAAGGTTTAAGTTATAAGAAATTATGTTTTGGCTAGTTTAAGAAGGTTCGATGCAACAAATGTACGAAGTTTTTAAGTGAGAAAATCATATGATCATTTATAATAAGAAAATGTTTATATAAGTTTATGTCAAAATAAGTAATAATTTTTATGAATATGTTTTTAAGAATTTACTTTCACAAAAGTTTAGATGAATATGCTTCAAAAACTATTATTATGATGTCGGTTTAAATAAACGAGCTCCAAGTAATTATTATTATGATAAGTTCTTAAAAGATTAATTTTTAAGATATCAATATGTTATGTTTAAGATGTTAAATTATAAGCAAAATATATAAATGATTTTTAAGAAAGTTTTAGAGAGCATTTAAATGGGATTTTATTTTAATATATAATTTAAAATTTTTTTAAAAATAGTTTTATTTAAATTAAGAAATGTCCTTAAAGTAATAGTTGTTAAATAATTATCCTTATGTTTAAAAAGAAAAGTTCAAGGAAATTATTGGTTATGTTTCAAGAAATAAATGTTATGAGTTATTTAAAGGATCATGCTTTTGAAAATTACGGTTATGTTAAAACGTAATTATTATTATTACGTTATCATCACGTTGAGAAATTTATGTTATTATGTTCGGTTTACGAAACTGAGTTTGGAGCAATGATTCTTATATCTTTCAAAGTTACACGTTGAGAATTTTTTATCTTCAAGAATTTGTTTGTTATTAAGATTTGAAAAACAGTTATTATTATCTCCTCTAAGGTTTTATATTAAGGATTCCACAACAAGAATCCATTTAAAAAAAAATTATTTCAAAATTTCTGTACTTTATAATTAAGTATGTTTAAGTTCATGATCACGTTAAGTCAAGTGACGGCTACGTAGGGAAGGTCGTCACATCATCATAGGATAGAGATATTTATGAGACTTGTGTAACTGGTAAATTTCTTATTTTTAATGAATTTTGATAAGTTTAGAATTTCTATAGAAATATAGAAAATTTGCTAACTAGGACAAATTATTAATGCTTGAAAAAGATTAATGACTACCTAAGAGAAATTCATTATTAGCATAGGAGTAAACATTAGTTAATTAAATTAGATAATTTGAATAAGATTAATTTAGGTGAAATATGATACATTAGTCTTTTGTTTATTTAGGTTTTCATTTATATTTTTTTTGTTTTTTTATTTTTCTACACTACATTTGATTGTTCAAGAGTTAACTAATTTCGGTATTTAGTTAGATTAACGTAATTCTTGTGGGAACGATACTCTACTCACTCTTTTTTACTTCTCTACGATTCAGTACACTTGTAGATTTTTTGTAACAGTGCTAGAGTTCCAAACACCAGGTGTTTTTTTTTTAAACCTCCTTTAGTAGTGTACCTAGTGGCTAAGGTAAGGTCACTGTCGTTCATGAAAATGAGGTGGTTTTATATTGTAAAATAAAATACGGTCGTTTCACATAGATAAAAACAATATGTAATTGTATATCTTGAAAAAAAAAAAAAAAACCCGCTAAATCCACTTCATTTAGCACAGAACAGCAAACCACGTCTGTAAGCTCATAAAAGTAAAACGTCGAATATTAGTTAAACGGCATGTAGTTTTCTGCAAAGAACCACCAAACGATGTGCGATTTCAAGTCGATGGTTTATTTCCTGGAGTAGCAAACTACATGTCGTTTATTTTCTATGTTGTTTCCTACAAAATAAACGACTTGTCGCTATTTTGTTGATGCAAATTTTCGTTTGATCAATTACCATATTCGTTGTCGTTTTTCAAGATTTTCAACCTTTGTCGTTTTATTAATGTCTTATACAATGTTCTTTATCAAGGCGCCAGTCGTACACAGAGCCCTTTATGGGCTTACAATTTCTTGTATTCTTGTACAAGCAAGGAATTATGATCTAAATTACTTGAGGAAGGCTATTTTATAGCTATGGATAACGGACGTACAAAGTTCACCACGTTGAAATTCAATAAAAAATGACTTATCCCAGCAGAATTATACAAAGAGAAAGAAAATAACTTGTTCTGTGATAACCTGAAAACAGGACTCAAAATCCTTAAATTATTGTATTATCATCGTTGTTTTTTGTGGTACAAGATAACCTTTGACTTAAATTTGGTAAAAAAAAAAAAATGCTGAATGAATGAAGATTTCCAGAATTTATTTTAACGTAGTAGCTTATACTTAATATTCAATGCTCATGTGTTTTTGTTAAGCATTAAATCTCAGAATTGTATTAACATGATGAAACACAAAACTGCAATATCAGGCACCTATTATCAAACAGTTCCAACACACCAACAAGTACTAAAGAACAGAACAATTGTTAACGGGGTTCTGTCAAATCTTTGCCTGTGTTCTGAGACTTCACACAAAAAGTCTGATCTTTATGCACAGATGAGTTATACCCTAGGATCAATCTTCTTATACAATCTTGACTTTCTCTCAGAACTCACACTAAAGAAAAATAACCAACTAGCCCCAGCATTAATTTTTCACCGGTTCTGATGCTCTGAAAATCCACTGTCCATTGTTCCCTATAAAACACTCGTAACAGGAAATGTTTATGCTGCAAGAAGGTAAATTGAAACTTAAAAGCTAGCGCAAGGCGTAGAAAATTAAGGATATTGAAAACTTGATCAAGTCTTCAAAACTGGAAATAAATTAAGGAATCTTTTGTCGCTTTATCCTAATCATACATACTGTTTAGTTCGCAGAAATTCCTTTGCGGAAAGAAAAGATTCTCCTTTCTTGACATCTAACCGTATGCAATGACAGAGTTCACATTGTCATTTAACCCGCAGTTCGTCATAAGCCGATGTATATTCCACATGCCTAAGGTGGATAAGATAGTAAATAACAACGTCAAAGTGGTGAATTATATATGTGAGGATCCGGAAGCAAGGAATATACTAGTTTATTGTGTTTAATAAGAACAAATGGGCTGGCATAATTTATTTGTATTGTGGGCATGTTGTAAAAATCATTCATATGGTGTATAGATTGCTTTCACGTGGAAAACAAATCAATTTATTAGCCGAATATTATTGAATAGAAGAAGGTTATTTACTAAAGAGGACATAGTAGTACATTTTGAAAGTCTAGAGCAAAAACAATACAAGTAACGTAGTTTGGGAGATATAAAAATATTTTGTAAAAAAAGGTTAAAAAACTATCGAAATTAGATGGAAAAGAAAACTTACTAACGAAATAAATGTGAGAATAATCCTTAAATATCTCATCCACCCACACATGAATAGATAAATTTGTTGAAAAAATAACTTAAAAAAAGAAAGAAAACACATACACGGTGGAAGAGAATAAATAAATATATTACGTTCTCACATTTTCGTATTTGTTGGGCAAAATTGTCGTATATTTAGTATTCTAATAAACGATAATATGTGATTTGGTGGATTAAACTACAAATGACGAAAAATATAGGAATTCTCATTGTAGGAAAAATATTTATTTGTAGGAAAAATATTTATTTGATCGAGTATAAAAAAAAGGAATTGTCATTCTAATAAAATGGGATAGTAATTTGATAATTTGATCAAAATTGTCGTTAGTCTTACCAAGAATTTTTTTTTTCTTTTTAAGGACTTACCAAAAAATTTTGGGTACTTAGTCGTTATCAAATTCAATTTTATAACAAAAATTACACAATGTGACCCGTTTTTTTAAGAAATGAATTAAAATATCATTTGCACGTTTATTTTTTAAAATTATATACATTGAGAATCTAAAAATACCCTCTAAGTGGACTTTATCATGTATTTATTTTTTAACAAATCTTCTTATTTTCTTATAGTTGAGTTGTTGAAAAAATTGATATTACAGAAATACACTTAATCACATTAGTGTCATTAAATTGGTTACAATATAATTAAAAAAATAGAAGAAGCAATAACGAAATGAATATCATTACTTTAATGTAAATATTGTTTGTATTATCAATCCATAAGGTTAGCACAACCTAAAGAGAAAGTATTTTTATCACTTAAATTCTTAAAAATGAATGTCATTAAGTATGATTATCATTACGTATCATTAACTTAATGTTATATCAACTATATAATTTATAAGACACAAAAAAAAGGCTTAATAAATATTATATTATTAATGTAATTACATAGCACTAAAAAACAAAAATACAATTATCACTTTAAGTCTTAAAAAATGAATATCATTACATATCATTAACTTAATGTATGTCAATTATATAACCTCTAAGACATACAAAAAGATTTAATAAATACTATATCATTAATTTAATATAACGTCCCAAATTTGGTGTTAGAAAAATAAACATGGGTAATGTGATAATATCATATGCATATAACTATAATGTTATGTTGAGTTTTTTTTTAGGTGATGCGATGAGGACTCGAAGTGTTAGAACGAAATTCATGTCAAATTAATGATTTTTTTTTTATGATAATTTGATGAATTTGTATCATGGTTTGATTGCATGAATAAAATATATGTATATAAATAGTGATATATATGTTAATACGTTTATATATATCTTCTACGCTAATTAACAAGTATTAATATGTTATATTTATATATATATATAAATATATAAAATTGTTAAGTCCTAAATATAAGTATTACTGTATATATATACTTATAATTACGTGCATGTAAGAATTAATATGTTTACATTCTTATATGTTAAGACGTTAAGAAAAAAGTTACATTATATATTTAATGTATTGGTTATGTATGTAACGTGAAATGTGGGAAGGAAATAAAAAAAGGAAAAAGGATAGAATGAATGATTGAAACGTGAAGTAAGGAAAAAAAAAAAAAAAAAGCCTTTTTAATTTGCATTGAAACCCCATTCAATTTTATAGTTCTTAGACAATTTTCTTTCTCAAATAGACTCTTGACAACTTAAAATTTCTTTTAAAATTTGAGTAAACAATTTCAATTACCCAAAACTTTACGCATGATATTGTCACCACTCTTTCATTCTCTCTTCCTCTCTTTCTATTTATTTTTTCTCTCTCTCTTTTCCATTCATGAACGCATATTCAACAAAATAAATCTCTTCATAAAATAGCCATAAACTCCACTCTCAATTCCCTTGGTAGTTTTCAATCCTTGGAGTTGAAATTAAATATTGGTTGAGGTATGATTTCGTCTTTTCTTTGTTATATGTTTTCTTTTGGATTTCAAGGGGGATTGAGAAATTTCTTGATGGCTGATTTATGTTAGTTGAAGGATGATAGGGAGGGCATGAATGTATATTACGGATGTTGTATTGTTATTTCCTTAAAGATTTTTTTTTGGTTTGTGAATTGGATTATATTGATTTCAATTTAGATGATTTTAGGGTGTTTTTCATCTCCTAAATCATGATTTTTGTTGGGAGTAGTGATTTTATGATTTGATATTTTAAAAACATGCCAAAGGGTTGGTTGTTATGTCTATGTGATTATGCATATAATTGATGTTGGTTCATTGTTTATATATATATATATATATATATATATATATATATATGGTTTTGAATGGTTTGAATTTTGTTTATTGTTTACAGTTCTGTTTACTAGTTAATGTTTTGTTGTGTTTACTGTTTACGGTTTTGTTTACAGTTTTGCCCATACTAATAAGTTATAACTTATAATAATTTTAAGTTACTATGAGTTTACGTTTTTGTTATATTTTAACTTAAAGTTTTTTTTTTATGTTTATGTTATATTATAAGTTTGCGGTTTTAAAGTTTTGTTAGAACTTATAATAGTTTGTTATAACAGTTTTTTTTGTTTGTTATATTATAATAAAACAAGTTATATTTAATTGCTAACATTTTAATATATTTACAGCCATATGTTGATTGTTAACGGAAATGAGATAGATATATTTGATAGATTATTATGACTTTTTAATAATTGTATTATACTTATGGCATGAACGGTTTCAAATGGAGCACCCGAGACCTCAATCGCACGTCACTGTCAAAAAAGTTTAAAAAGGTTAAGTAAGACATTCATGTAAGTATATTCTCACCTGCAACACGAATAAAAAAATGATGATGAGAAATATATGATTTTGACATTGATGATGATGTTATAATGTTTTAATATTTCTTTTATCATACGTTTTGATGAAAAGTATGTGTATATAAGTGTATATATATATATATATATATATATATATATATATTATGTTTTAAATTGATGTTGCACACCTTTGATGTTGATGGTGACTGATGACCGGTGAGCGATCTTTTGTCCGATGAGCGATCTTTTGTCACGGTTGGTTTGGGATTAGCTACCTCACTCTTTTTATGACCAGCGCTATTATAGTACAATGCCGGGCTCAGTTTTTAAAATGTTAAAAAGTTTTCAAAGATGTTTATAATTATGATGATGTTTATTATATAACAAAAAAAATGTTTATTTTGTGAGATATAAGTGTCTTACTAAGCCTTGCTAATATAAGTAATTTTATGTTGTAGATAAGGGAAAAGGAAACATGTAAGGATGGAAAAGCTTGGAGTAAATATACGATAGGAAAACGGAAAGAATGATCTGAAATGAAAATATTTTTATTTTAAATAAATTTTGAGACTTTGTTTGATGGTGATTTTGATTGGAGGATTATTTGGGAACTTAAATTTATTTTGCAATATGGATTTTAGACTTATATCAATTATGAAAATTATTTTTGACAAGATAAAAATAATATTTCAAGAAAATTAAAAAAATTCTTAAAATTTATCGAAGTTTCAAAAATCATTTCTAAAAAAAAAGTTACGAATATTATTGCAGAGTATTATTTTTTACACTTTAATAAAATAGAAAAATAAGTTCAACTATAACGGTCCATAAGGGGCCGTAACATTTAATTACAATACCTTAATTCTAATTTATGAGTATAATTGTGATTCCAGTTTGTCTCATTAACCTTTTTTTCTTTTTTTCTTTTTTTCTAATCCGTCATCTTAAATTGTGATCTCTTTACACTGCTCTCTCATCCTCATTTCTCGCACGCTTCCTTTTTTGATTCTTTTTCTTCCCATCGTCCTCTTTTCTCATCTTGAATAGTCCTCTTGCTTGACTTTTTCTCATATGAATTTTGACCTTGTATTTTCTCTCATCTCTCCATTGTTGGTTATGGAAACCACAGACTGCAGAGGAGTTAATTCTGATTTCGTTTTTCATAAATCATATCCGAATCACGTTGTTATATAAAATAATTAACCATAATGATTATTTTTGCAAAACAACTTATCAAGAGATTTAAAATCACAAAATCTTCTTTGTTATTCTCTTTTCCACAAAGCAACTAGCGCGTGCTGACTTGTTGATCTCACTTGGATCCTTTGATCACCTTCAAGAGTAGATACCAACTCTTATTTATGTATATATATTAGTGGCATAATAAGAAATAAGATAAAGAGTCATTTTTATTGTATGCGAGCATATTTATAATTTTGTTTCACTACAATTATTTTCTTTTCTAATTATTCATTAGAGATTAGAGCTTCCACTTAAACAGCAGGGAACGATGTAGATGTTATTAATGAGCCGTCAAAATACTTGTTCAAACGTCATGCAAGGACTTATACTGCACATGTAGATGTTATTGATTGAATTACGAATCTATGGTTAACGCAGCCAGGTCTGAACAAAGAACAAAGCACACAGAAAACAAGTAAATGCAAAAGCAATCAAAAACCAAGAACAAGAAAAGAATCACGCGAAGATTTAACGAGGTTCGGAGATTGAATCCTCCTACATCCTCGGGACTGGAACCGCTTGTAAAGATCACTAATGAAGAAATAATACTACACCCTCAGAAATCAGTTCAGAACTTTACCTTGTTGCTCTCACCAAATTCTCAGACAAACCCTCTTCGATTTTCTCTCAGGCCAAACCAAAATTCTTACAGTACAAAAATCGACACTCCAATACAGAAAATTAAAATGATAACATCCCTCTGCAAACTCGAGCCTATTTATACAATAAGCCACTCCAGAAATTCGGCTGTCACTATTCCTGTAGAAAAACAAACCCAAATGCTTTCTGTCAAAATGCTGATCAAAAAAAAAAAAAAGAAAAAGAAAACTGATTTAGCACATTGCAAATCACAATGTGCCATCTCACAATAATGTGTTATAAAATGGAGATACATACAACAGGCAGTCCATAAAGATGTTTCTAAACTGTAAATTGGAACACAAATCTCTTGGATTAAGCAGAATGCAAAAGATTCTTTCATTTTGTTAACACAGGACATGTTTGAATTTTGATTGCATCACGAATTTGTGCCAAAAGATATGCTCTAAATGTCAACAGAATCACAGCATACTAAAAACCAAAGGCGAAGTGCTCCAACAATCAACCTTACACAATAGTCTGCTTTCTTCTTTTGTGACCCGAAACTGTAATCAGCACTTTCATTCGCCATCCAATATGCCAGTTGACCAAGAAATCTGAACCACACATTGATAGTTGAATGAAGAACGAACATAATTTAGCAACAACTTGGAGTAATTTGGTTAAAGTACATACCTTTAAATCGTCGATAATTTCTCTGCAGGAAAAAATAATCATCTGCAGCGTGCAATCCTTGGTTCGTTAAATGTATGACAAGAATTAACTATTTATTTTTCGTATGATAGAAGAACAAACAAACATACCTTGACTGCTACATCTCCTAGAGCAGCTTATAGCTTTCCGTAGCATATCCATCAACAGAAAGTTTGAACCATGTAGTTGAACCAAGGACTCTGAAAGGCCAGGTATGATGAAGTTAACATGTCGAATATTCTACAAAGTTAATATTATGATGAATTGACCATCAAAAAACAATAGAATACCTCAATCTGGCAAGAATTTCTACTCCTCCATGATCAATACCCACCTACAACTAGTTCAAAAATGTAATTTTTGTATAAAAAATAAAAGAAAAATTTAAATGAGATTTACACTTTCTCTTAAAAAAAAAGAATCAGAAGCAAAAACTATGCCAGATGTCTTACCCTCCCATTTTCTCTCAATGTGGTCCCAAACAAGGTATGCCTCATTATGGGTTGATCAAGTGAGACTTTCTAGCAATTTTTATCAAGTGTCCGTTTGCAACTGTGAAAGCTCTTGGTGCCTTGCCCTCTTTCCGTCCATTCCCTACTCCTGAAGACTATAACTTGTCGTAAACATATGAATCTAAAGAGCACAAAAAAGGGGAAAATCCACAAATGGGCTATGCAGATTTTGTACTGTATGAAATTAATTGCACAGCAAAATCATCACAACACTTGAGTCTCCGCACATATGGCAAAATACTTATAAGCATTGGACTTGTCTCTGCTTCCGATTAAGTTTAAGTTTGAAAGAAAATATCAGTGCGAGAGAAGGTAATGTATTGAAAAAAGAAAAAAAATTCGACTACGAAAATATTTATGGGCCAAATGCTAACACATGCTTTTAGAGTAGAGAATAAATATAAGCAAATGAGATGAGAAAATGTGTGCATGAAAGGAGAAATTGAAATTACCAGTGGAGCAAGATCTGCCTCAGGGATCCAGTGCCAAGCATCATAACAATAGTTGTGTGCTCTTTTATGCTTCTTATGAGCTTCATTCACTTGATGACGTTTCTTCATCGTCACTTTCATCTTTCTGAATCCAAACACCATCTTTCTGTGCGTACTTTTTATTGATTTGGATGTTGGGGACGTGAGAAATCTTGTGCCATTCTTTTCCTGTCCCTTTTCGGCAACTTCGTTGCAAAATTTTGGATTTTTTGATCGATAAATTCTGCAATGGGGTCATTTTCAGGAACTCTGGGAGTGTTTCTAGGTTGCGACACTTGGAAATCTTTAAGGATTGAAGACATGGCATAATCTTTGTCGTTGTCATTGTCATTGTTGTTGCACAATATCCTTCCCATTCTCTCCATTCCTCATTCCAATCAAATGAGAGTTTTTCCAATCTCGGGAATGAAATGATGGATGGTTGGGATGCAATGTCCTCCCCTCTGGCTGCGCCATTATCTTCTTCGCCTCTTTCTGTTATTCCAAGGAATTCTGGACCCACCTTCTTTAAGCTATCCATGCAATCTATAACCAGCTTAACAAGAGAAGGCATTTTTCCTAGAGGGGGTAAAATCTCACATTTTATACAAAAGTTCAGTTCTAGACTTCTCAGATTAGTTAGCGAGGTCATCCAAGATGGGAACACAGTTGCACCTAGGTAGTTTGAGATGTCTAACGATTTTAAATTCGGATGTGGCTCAAAAGTTTCCAGAATTTCACCGTCGCTGTCAACTATTTCATCAATTTCATATAGCTCTTTAGTGTGTCTAAAATAAAGTGCCAAATCCAAAAGTTGTTGCATATTCTTGAGGTTTATCTTCTCAGCCTCATCCCGATTCCTCGCGTTTGCACACCTTTCAATGCTGAGAAACCCTTGAAATTGAAGATGTCCCAGCATTCTCAGATCTCCGAGATCAAGATATGTTTCTCTCTCCTTGGGAACCACCAACATATCTAGTGTTTGGAGACTGATTAGTTTTCCTATCCCATTTGGCAGGCCCTCGAAGCGACACCCATAGATATACAAATTTTTTAGGTTGACTAGATTCACAATTTTCTCTGTTATTCTTCCAAGTGAAATGCAATTACGAATGTTCAGAGTTTGAAGATTATACAGATTAAATAATGTGTCAGGCAATTCTTTCAAGTTAGAGTTACCAGACAAGTCCAGATATCTTAGATGCTTCAGAAAACCAATATCCTCAGATAAATTTTCAATTCCACACTTAAACAAACTTAACATCCGAAGACGTGCCAGATGAGAAAATGATAATCTATCAGTACATAGTCTCCCTACATTTGCATCAACGAAAAGTGTACGCAGATTCTTTGCATTGTTCCTTAAGGTAGGAAAAGGAACTTCGGATCCAAGCCTTAAGGTCAAGTGACGAGTCCTTTCATCTACGTCGTTTATATTCTCTTCAACACCATCAACATCCATCAAAATGTATTCACCACTTGTCAGAAATTGGGCAAAGTCATGAACTATGTCATGCATTTTGCACTTAATGCCTCCATTAACGAAATCCTCTTTGAACTCTTGAAAAAATGACCGCATGGCTAAACTTTCAAAACAATAACGGCCTTTTTTCTTGGAATTTACAGCATGACCTAAATAACCTTGTGACATCCACATCTCAATCAAATCATCTCTCGGAATAGTGTAATCTTGTGGAAATATTGAACAATATAGAAAACAACGTTTTTCTAAGGGGGGTAGATCGTAATAACTTAGCAAGTATGGGGCAAAAATCTCCTTAACTTTAGGATCTTTTGACTCCCACAGTTCACTGCACAAAATGTCCTCCCATTGACTTCTGGTCTTTTTAAAGCGCATGAGACTTCCTAAAGTTTTAGCAACAAGAGGCAAGCCACTTGACTTACTTGCAATTTGCCTACCGATGTCTTCTAATTGTGCGCGCTCCTCTCTTGTTCTTTCCATGAATGCCAGTTGGCTAAAGATCAACCAACAATGCTCGTCAGACAACTTTTCTAAAGTAATCTGACGCATGGCTGCTCCCATCATGATGGCAACTTCTTGCTTTCGAGTGGTCACCAATATCCTACTCCCTGTAGCGCCATTTTTAAGAGCTTCTTGTAATGTTTCCCATCTATCG
>CAMOHE010025415.1:0-30955 GCA_946598075.1 Artocarpus hirsutus | reverse complement strand
CTTTATTGATAAAAATGTCTCCAAAAACTCATTACATTTTTACTCCATTAGGGCATACATGTCTAACAGAGAAAAATAGAGAAAAACAAAAAATCTAGATTTAAATATATTTTTCTTCAAACTAAGCTTAGATTATAGTTATTCTAAGTTTCTCTAACTTAGATTAAAGGTTTCCTAAGCTCAGATAAGCTTAGATTTCAAAATGCAAGAAAAATTAAAAAATTAAAAAAATTTTAAAAATTTAAAAACTAACCTTTGATTCAAGCTTCAAATCGGGTTTTTGGTTGCTCAATCATGTTCCCGAGCCTCCAATCCACTAATCCAAAGCTTGGGCTTGATTTTTGATTCAAAAATTTGAGAGAAAAAGAGAGAGGAAGAAAGAGACCATGAGAGGGAAAGAGAGAGACAAGAGAATGAAAGAGAGTTGAGTGAAAAGAGAGACAGAGTGAGGGGTATAAATGGAGAGAGAAATGGCAGTTTCACTATGTGGAAACCGTGTGTCGCCCACGGTTTTGAAAAATGAGATATGTTTGACTTTTGACAAATTGTTTTGTTTCAAAATTTAAAATGACAAACAAAAATAATTTAAGGAAATTAAAATCATTAAAATATTCAAAACAACATTAATTTAGAAATTTCACAAAATGATCAAATTAAATTTAAAACATTCATTATGGAACACTAATCCACCATTTTACACACTAATAACATTTAATTAATTTCAGGGCGCTACAATAATTTTTTGCAAATACACACTCAAGGTCTCTCCTCGAACACTCAAATATGCTTCTTAGGTGCAAATTTTGAAAAATGAAAGCCCACTCTCCAAATTCCGAACTCCTTCTCTAGCCTTCCATTCCTCTACTTATAGAAAAGATTTCGTCCAATCAACCACTCCCAAAACTACTCTCCCCTTGCAACCATCATCTCCACATTCTTGTCTCGGCTAGTATTGTCTCTCTTTTCCACGTGGAGGTAACCGCTTTTCCACTTTGTTCCCTCTTTATCGCTTTCTCCAAACTCTAACACTTGAGTGACGGTTCCTTCAGCAATTACTCCAGATAACTTAATGTGAGGCGGTTTCTTTTAGTGGCTTCTTCTAGATAAAAACTTATGTGATTCGTGAGGGGTACGTGGTGCCTTTGCCTTGCTGTTATGGCCTTGCTGCTATGGCCTTGCTGTCATGGCCTTGATGCTATGGCCTTGCTCTCATAATAGCTTTTACCTTGGCCTTGTTGCTATGGCCTTGCTACCTTGGCCTTGCTGCTCTGGCCTTACTCTCATAGCAGCTTCTATCATAACCTTGCTCTCACACTAGCTTTCACCTGTATGAGCTTGGAGCTTTCTTAATTTAACGGATGTATTCTTGTGCAAAGAAACAAAAATGCTTTGCGTTAGGGTTATTTTCCAGCTCCTTAAACCTAATGGTATAACAAAGTTGAACCTGTAAGGATTAAATTCATCCACTAGTGTTTTTATTGGTTTATTCACAAGTTGCAAAAAGCAAAGTCAATAAGTGGTCAATCTCATCAGTTGATCTAGAAAATGTACAAAATTAACAAATTATCCAGTGGTTAATTTAAGTACATTGGAAATAAAAATATATACCTTACAAATATTCTACGATTAGTTACAACTTTAAAAGGGTGCTTTATAAGCATGGTTAGTTACAACTTTTTGGTTAACAAATAGTATAAAGCTCTTATATGTTACAATAAAAAGCAAAAAGTTGCTACAATGTAAAACTCTCGCATGTTGTAATGTTTTTAAACTAAAAAGTTAATCAATCATCCTTGCTGAATGCCCCTATAAATTTAGAGCACTGCATACCTTGTGGCAGACTGAAATATTCATGAGTTATATACAATGCTTTATCAGAATTGGGACCTAGTTCTCTCTCTTTAGACGACGATATGAAATTAGAATGACAAGTTCAAACATAAGAAAGGAAAGGAAAAGGATGAAGTAAATAGAAAAAATAATGGGGAAAAGACTAGTGCTGTAATTATGTAAAGGAAGATGAAGCGAGAGCGGTTAGAAAAGGTCTTATTTATGTCCTACTCTCTCCACTTTTTTTTTTTTTTTTTTTAGTTTTTCTCCCCTTTTTTGGGGCAAGCAAAAATCATGTCTACTTTTTTTTTCTTTTTGGGCAGGGCAAATTATGATGCTTGAGCAAACAAAAGGGAGTAGTAGGCCAGTCTAGTCAATTATGAACGTTACCCACAATCTCTTCACTGCCGAAGGCTGAGAGCTGCTAAGCATGGACAATAAGCATTGCGTTTGTTTTTGGAGGTTTGAATCATAGTTTGAACCACTTTGGAATAGTATTTTTTTATATGAAAATTTAATTTAATTATTTTAATATAGTATTTTTTTTCACTAAAATTTAAATTTAAAGTATGTGAACTAAACCAGGCAAATACTACTTGATTTTCTACACACCTGTATGCTGGTAGACGTGTGCATTCTCAAAGTTTGTTTACTTTGAACACTTGGTCGCCGCTTAAATCTCATGCCAAATATTACCCTGGTTCGCATCCCATAGGATTCCTCCTCTACTCCCCCACAATTGCTGCGCCTAATAATTTTAAAATGGCTCCAACAACTTTCTAGCCGTTGAAACCAAAGTTTGGACAACACGCAGGGGAAAAGCACAAAAAAGCTTCCTTCTTCAGCTGAGAAAAGAGCATTGTATCTCAGAATCTCTGTTGCCTAGTTTAAATTTTCTCGCGAAAATGAAGGGGATGAAAGGAAAGTTGCTGAAGAAAATGAAGTCAATTGGAATAGTTGGGTATCTAAAGGTTCAAGATCGAGTTTTTCAGGTGAGTGCCTCGGATGGGCTTTATCTAGATTCGTGTCCCAAGAATTTTGATGCAACTCAAGTTCAGAATGAATTGTTGAGTTGTGAAGAAACAGAGCAGAAAAAGAAAATCAAGCAGGGTTGTTTAACAGAGCAAGAATCTGAGGTGATTGATGTGGCTGAGCTGATGAAGGACCTTGAAGAAGATGAAGAAGAAATGGAAGTTGATGAAAACGCCGACGACAAGGAAAACACCGGTCCTCTGATCGCAGCAAAGGTTTTGGGTTGTTTGAATCCTAATCAGGAGATTTCACCGAGAAGAATTTCAGAAGCTTCGGAGTTGTTCGCACCATTGAGTGAAAATCGCAGACAAGCCCCTCTGATGGAGATTGACGTTTCGTCTTTTCGACGGCCGGATTTAAACTCTTACAGCCTATTTGATCCTAACCTGCTTGCTGCGTTTAAACAAGCTGTAATGGATCATATGAGAATGAGTGAAGTGGAGAGACGAATCAAAATTGAGAGTGAGAAATTTGAAAACGTCGCTGAAGAAGAAGAAGACGAAGAGGAAGAGGAAGAACAAGAGCCACCTTCGAAAGCTCCACGGGTTGAAACCAAACAAGATGAAGATCCTTTGTCGCTATTTGACGAGAATTGTCCCCCAGGGGGAGCAGAATCTGTGATTCTCTACACAACGACGCTGCAAGGAATTCGGAAAACGTTCGAGCGCTGCAACAGCATCCGCTTTCTTCTTGAGAGCTTTCGGGTGGCATATTTCGAGAGAGACGTGTCGATGCACTCGGAGTTTAGGGAAGAGCTGAGAAGGATTTTGGATGGTAAAGCAGCAGCAGTTCCTCCAAAGCTTTTCATAAGAGGGAGATACATTGGTGGGGGAGAGGAGGTTTTGGGGCTTCATGAGCAAGGGAAGCTTAGGCCGCTATTCAAAACTATCCCAATTGATAGGTCTAATGGCCCTTGTGAAGGATGTGCAGGAATAAGGTTTGTGCTTTGTTTCAAATGCAATGGCAGCCACAAAGTCAATGCTGAAAATGGGCAGTGCAATAATTGTTCTAATTGCAGCGAGAATGGATTGATTATATGCCCTATTTGCTGCTGAATTACTTGGTTTTTGTAATTCCTTCTTCGTTTACTGTGTTCTTGTTTTATCGCTATTCTTTATTCTTTTTGGTGCTGTAGATGCACATACAGGTTTTGTGGATTAAAGTTCTAATTTGTAAAACTCAAATTAAGCAAATAAATTGAAGATTATTAGGTTGTTTCTAAATTCACTGCATCAAATGTATGTTGCTTTTTGTAAAACGATTTTTGAGAAATACATAGAAACATGGTAAAGATGCATAATATATATAATAAAAATTTTACAAAACTTTTGTAAACATCGCTATAATGATTGATAAATATATACATAATTTGCACTTATCCAGTTGAAGCAATTAGGACGGAATCCTTCTACAAAAATTGGATCTCTAAACAAAACCTCTGTCTTCCTTGTTAAGTCCTTGACACCAATCGAAAGAACGAGTGGGCGTCGAAGTGAAATAAAGTTTCTAATGATTACTCTTCTCTCTTTGGTCTCCCACTAATCTCAGTGTATCAGTAAAGCTAGACAAGGAACGAAGAACTTTTCTTTCTCTCTTTCTCTCTCCACACGCCCACCTTAGGGTTTCTTGAGAGACTTTTTGTAGTCTCACCAAGATTCACAATTGTATGAGAGTGAATCGAGGAGTCCTCTATTTATAGAGAATATAAGACCCAATTAGGCCTAATTAATTTTAAAAGCTTCCATCATTTTAATTTTAAATATTACATATTTAATTAAAATAAAAGAAATGGTTTTTTTATCTGTATGTGAAACCACACATACAAATACTCTGTGTGTGGCATCAATGAGGGGAAAAGAAGAGAGAAAGATTTGTTTGTTACCCAATTCGAATTGTTTCCAAACTTAAATTTCTAATTTGAATTAAATCATATTTATCAAAATTAGAAACTTCTAGAAAAGAAAACTTGGAAAACAAATCTTGGACTGCACAGGGAACCCTTCCCTGTGGCAATATGTACCACATTCATGATGTTGTGGCCCACTATTTGTCTTTCAAAATTAATTATTATTTATTTATTATTAAATAATCTCATTATTTAACAATTATAAATTAATTTATAATTAATTTATTTCGAGTGATATTTAATTTAGAAATCTATCAATTCTAAATTAATTAATAAAAACCAATAATTCTACTTTTTCAAATAGTGTTTACAAGGATGGTGGGAGACTAATGAACCCATAATTATGAGCTCTAATCAAGCCAACATGTTAATTAAACTGTTTAATTAATGTATTACTCTTTTAATAATTCCAATATTACTATGTTAAAAACTTAGAATTGTACTCTTGAAATTACTTATACTTTAGATTCATCGATTTGATATAGTCATATAAATTGATCATCCATATATAATTTATAATTAGAGCTAGGTAAAATCCGTTAACCTCTCCAATTTTTTCTTTATCCTTAAGTACCATTGACTCTCTAATGAATAATAAATTCATAAACTTAATCACAAATTTAGCGCTCATATTATTCAAGACCCAAATCAATAATAAAGAGAATTATTTATGTACTTCTCATCAGAGAAGGTATGAATTCCATCTTGTAATATTAATATCTCAGTTGTTAGACATGTATACCCTAAGGAGTAAAAATATAATATGTTTTTGGAGACGTTTTTATTAATAAAAAATTTATTATTATTCACATACCAAATCTTGTCCTCTTTATGTTTATATTTGTTGAATGTATGTTAAGTAAACAAAAGTTTGAAACCATCGGTCTAAGCCTTTAGAACCAAGCATGATGGCCAAATTATGCGGAAGGCATGATTCTGAAGGTGATGACCTAAATTATAAGATACATAATCGAGGGAATAAAGTTGGGCGCTTTATTCATGCAAAGATTGTTATGTTGTCTATATCCCTGATGAGAGATGGTTTGTCTTGGCCATTGGAGGTGGACTCCACGAATAGAAACATTGGTACTTGGTGATGGGTGACGATGAATTAGATTGGGACATAAAGTGTAATTGATTTAGATTAATAGTTCTGTATTGGCAAATCAATTCACTTTAGACAATCATATATGTTTTATCTTAATCCTGAATGAATAGTGAGCCTGTTGTCTTGACTTATGTCTTTTGATGTACCAAAATGTGACATCTACATTTTATATTGGTACGCATGCCACTACATTAGAGGCATGACTTTTGATAGCGTAGACCTATTATTCATACATATGGAATTCACAGCTCCTTTTTAGGAGTCGATAATATCTTCTTATATGTGTTATCCTATAATTGAAAAACTAGAGCACTCAACCATTTGGATACACAGGTGTAACCAAATGGTATATTGTCTTTGGATGTTAAGTATTCCGATGGTAAGATAATAGAACATAATAGAAAAAAATCAGGAAGGTAAGATAGAATTTATTTTTAAGGCAATTATGGATAATCCTATAGGGATACGATACATTATGATATGTCATAGAGACTTAGCTATTCGGCTTCGTAATCCTATATAGTTCAAGAGTGCAGCTCTAAGCTTTTAGTAGAGTAGCATTGGAGTTGATAATTATAAAATGTATATCTAGGATATTGGGTTTCATAATTATCAGGAGCTTGAACTATGTAGGTTCATCAAGTCCCCTTTGCTAGCTCATAATAAATGTTATAATGATACAACATGCTTTTTCAATAAATTGGTGACTTATGTTAAATTATCATATTGACTGAAATTCGATAGGGTCAGATAATTCATGTCTGTTTATTGATTAAATTAATTTTATGTAAATTGATTTAAGATAAACCTGTTGAATTATCGAAAATATTTATTTTCCTACAAATTATCTAGATATGACTATTTTAATCAGATAACTTCTCTATTTAGTTATTTAAATTAAAATTAAGGTTCCATCATAAGAATCTTGCGTGGGAAATAGAAATTTCATAAGGATCATTTATCGTAAGTTCAGCTGGCTGATCTTTAGGTTCGACCTGCTGATGTAGTAAGTTCGACAGACCAATTTGCTAGTTTGGCCTACCAACTGAACAATAATCTGATTACGCATTTTTTTATTAGATATTGATCTTGATTTGAATTTTCAAATCCTTATCTGATAACAACTAACCTCTAGGTCAAACCTCTATAAATAGGGAGTGAGGTTTATATGTTATTTAGATCAGTTTAAAAATCAAGAGTGAGCACTCTATATTGTGAGTCTTTGAAACTCCCTGAGAGCTATTGTTCACAAATCATGAACCTTAGTTTTGGGTTTTCTCACTTGGTTGGACGGAGAGTCATTTGGAAGAGCTATACAACGTATGCCCACACGAACTATGATCGTGGATCGAGAATAGCAAAGAAGACCAATTGGTTTAGGTACTTCTAGAATGCCTTTCTCTTCATAGATTGGTGGAGCTTTTCAGCAAATGAGGCTAGTAAGATCTAGTTAATTTATATATATAGCATGCCAAACTTATGTTTTAAAAAATATTCTGATTAAAAATTTTAAAATTTTCACTGCATACCATTTTTCCAACAATTGGTATCAGAGCCACGCTTTTTACATAAATTTATGAGCTTGTGATCATGCTATATGTCTAAATTATGTGATCCTAATATCTCCTATACTTGAATTTAATTTTTTAAAGAGTTGGCACTCTAAGGTTTCTGTATATTTATATGTTGTTATGGATTATATGGTGAAAGTTTCTTAATTAATTATGGTTGATTAAATTGTTATTTAATTATTTATTAATTAATTAATTTATGCCGATTATGGTCCCCTAGAGGTTGAATGTTAATCTAGGATTTTCATGTAACTAGATGGCGGTTTATCACCACTGTCTAGGAATTATTTAATTTTAAATTTGTAAGAATTTTATAATTAAATAATCATTTGGAGCAAAAGACGGATCTAGAAGAAGGATGATTGCAGTCCAAAGGTATTTCCTAAGTCTCTAATTTTATGTTTTTGAATTATTAAAAATAAAATTGATAAATTGCATTAAAAACTATATTTTCTAAAAAACATTATTTCTGCTTAGTCGGCATGTTGAACCCTTTGGTCTGATAGGCCGATAGTCACAGACCGGTAGGCCAAACTTGCGGCTTGACAGGCCAGCTGTGGGGTAGAAATTTGATGGTTTTGGAGGTAGGCCGAACTTTCTAGTTAGGTAGGTCGATTTTTCATGACCGACAGGCTGGCCTATAAAGTTTGGCAAGGCAGAGGGTCATGCCCGGTAGGCCAATCACAAGATCGGCATGCCAGTAGAGAGCTATAAATTTTTTCAAAAAAGATGCATTTTTTAGTGTAGTTTTGATTTTATTTTTGGGACAATTCTAAGAAACATTAACTTTGGATATGACTGGAAATATGGAGTATTCGATCTATATGGGGTTGAAGACTTGAAAATGGAAGATACATGAAGAAGGATATAATTTGAAGATTCATGGGTGAAGAATCAATAATATGTTTCGATTATTTTCTTGTAATCTTTATTTTCTTTTCTCTAAGGTGGAACCATAATATTACGGTTATTTATTATTATTTTGCTTGTGGCTTTGCATGATTGCTTTGCTTATTTGCATTATAATATGATTTGCCATGTATATTGATAACATGTCATATAGAATAAGGAGTGTCGGTCATTTAAAATTGTTCATGCATGCTTTTTAAAATAAGACCTTGATTTCAAAAGATTGTATAGGAGAAGGTTTTTGAAGAGAGGACTTACAGCCTCCATCGTTGGTCTATAGAAAGCACATGATAGTTCTAACCCCTAGGAAGGGACTTTAGCATGTACTAGGTTAGATCTCCAAGAGGATAAGGTATTTTAGCATGATTTATCGTTGCACACCCCTAGGTGGTGATTATAAATCATGTATAAAATATTGAAATGACTGTTATATACTCATGTTCATTTTATTATTAACCTTCCTAGGAGCTCTATTAATAAAATTAATGGCCAAAGAAATGATTATTAATATACATTAGATCATATGGGTCTTGATGGCATATATTAATCAGGAGGGAATCTGTGTTCCTAATTGAATTTGGCAAGTCTTCCCTAGGTGCCTTGTTGAGTTCTAAGTTGTGAATTATCGTTGTAAGGTTGTGATATTCTCAAGGTTTTAACACATACACACATCTATATGTCTTATATGATTGTGTTATCTTACTAAATTATTATTGTATGTTTGCTTACGTTTGGTATATGATTCTTTATTGTAGATTAAAAATGTCTAAAATGTTTTATCTTTGATACTTGATAAAAACCAATTAACTAGTGAGAACTATAATGATTGGAAATGAAACCAAAACATCGTCCTATCCTTTGAAAAAATAAAGTTTATGCTGACAACACCATGTCCTCCTAAGCCTACGAAAGATTCCATTAATGAGCAAATCCAAGCGTATGATCACTGGAAAGATGCTAACGATCAGGCTTGCTATTATGTTATGGCCAGTATGAATAGCATGCTGTAGGCTCAACATGAAGATTATGAGACTACAAAGCAGATCTTGGATAATCTTAAAGACATGTTTAGAGGCTAGGTCGTAACAAAGTGTTAAAGGGCACTTTAGAAACTCTTAAACGGCAAACAAAAGGCCGAGGATGTCTATGAAGGATTATATTATGTTTGTCATGGGTTACCTCGCTAAGGCTCAAACTAATGGAGCCGACATTGATGCTAAAACACAGATGACTATGGTCTTTGAGACTCTGTCTACGGAGTTTATTCCATTTAGAGTTATATTTAATTTAAGCAATAGACGAGATATGACCTTAACTGAGTTGATGAAGCAGTTATAGGTGTTCAAACTTTTGATCAGGAAAACTCTTGCTGGTGGTGAGGCCAACTTGATGGCTACCTCTGGTTCCAATCCTAACCCTAGGAATGGAAAGAAGCAATAGGCTAAGAATGGGAAGTATTTTATTCCTACAAATAGCAAGAACAAGAAGAAGAAAAAGAAGAACCTAAAGAAGCTCAAGTGCTTTTTCTATGGGAATGTCAGGCATATAAAGAAGAATTGCAAGGACTTCCTTTCTCGAGGAGGTAGGTGTAATCTTCGAGTTGTTGAAACTTGTTTGGTTGAGGAATCCAATGACACTTAAATCATAGATTCTGGAGCAACTAATCATGTTTGTGTTTCTCTATAGGGGTTTAAAGAAACGAGAAGTCTACTGCATGAAGACTTCATGCTTTGGAGGGGCAATGGATCCTTAGTGTTGGCTGAAGTAGTAGGAGACATCCATCCTTACTTTGATGATTATAGGAATTTATATTTGTGAGATTGTTTTGATGCTCCTAAACTTAAAAAGAATTTAGTTTCTATAGCTTTTTTATTTAAAGACTCTTATATAGTGTCTTTTAATAATAAAGTGGTGATTCGTAAAACTAAATCTTTTATTTATGATGGATAGATGTAAAATAATCTATATTTTATCAAACCTAAGATGGACTTACCACTGAACACTGAGGTTAATAATAATAACTCTAAAAGACTTAAAACTTCTCACTCTAATAAGACTTATCTTTGGCATTAGCTACTAGTTCATATTAACTTGAATAGGATTTAAAGGTTGGTAAGAGATGGACCTTTAAGTCATTTAAAGGTAGAATCTATACCATAATGTGTTTGTAGGATTTCCAAAAGGGACTAAAAGGGGTTATTTCTATAACCCAAAGGAAAATAAAGTCGTGGTTTCAACTAATGCAACTTTCCTTGAGGAAGGTCACATGGACGACTTTAAGCCTCAAAACAAAATGGTGCTTGAGAAGTTGGTGAGTGATTCAATCACTTTGGAGGTTTCAAATGAAACCATTCCAATCAGCATAGAAAAACCAATCAAACCTGAATAACAACCTATGGGGCTTTAGCGTAGTGGGAGGATCTAGTGGCAACCTAAGAGGCATATGTTTGATGGTCGAGCTTTTTTGGCTAAACCAATTAAACATGATAAGAATCCTTATACTTACAAAGAGGCTATGGAGAATGTTGATTTGAAACTCTAGACAAAGGCCATGAACACAGAGATGAAGTCTCTGGAGACTAATTAGGTTGGGAGCTTGTAGATCTTCCTAAAGGGGTAAAACCCATAGGGTGTAAGTGGATCTATTAGAGAAAGAGAGAAGCGGAAGGAAAAGTTGAAACCTATAAGGCTAGGCTTGTAGCTAAGTAATACACACAAAAGAAAGGAATTGATTACAAGGAAACCCTTTTGCCTGTAACCATGCTTAAGTCCATTGACATTTTCTTGTCCATAGCTGCCACTCTTGTCTATAAGATTTGGTAGATAGATGTCAAGAAGTCCTTTCTGAATGGCTATCTTTATGAGTTCATTTATATGGAACAACCAGACAGGTTCAAGGCTAAATGTCAAGAGGGTAAGGTTTGTAAGCTGCTTAAGTCAATTTATAGACTTAAGTAAGCTTCTCGTTCTTGTAATATAAGATTTGATCAAGTGATCAAGATTATAAGTTCACACAAAATGTGGATGAACAATGTATTTACAAATACATTGAGGATGAGAATGTGGTTTTTCTACTACTGTATGTAGAAGACATTATGCTAATTGGCAATGACATCGGGGCATTATCATTGGTCAAATTATAGTTGACCAAGTAATTTGACATGAAAGACTTGGGTGAAGCTAATTTTATTCTTAGTATCTAGATCTTTTGAGATAGGAAGAACATAATGATAGCTTTGTCCTAAGTGGGCTACATAGATAAAATTCTCAAAAGGTATGTAATGGAAAATTCCAAGAAATGTGGGCAACCATCTTAGTTTAGAATTACTCTTTCTAAAAAAGACTCTCCAAAGTTTGATGAAGAAAGAGAATACATGAAGAAAGTGCCTTATGCTTTGGTAGTAGGTAGTCTCATGTATGTCATGCTTTGCACACGACTAGATATTTGTTATGCGGATGAGATTGTAAGTCAATATCAGTCAGATCTAGGACCAAAACATTGGGTTGCGATCAAGCATATTTTTAAGTACCTAAAAAGGACTTGAGGGTATATACTTATGTGTTCGGGTAAGGATTTAACCCCTTTAGGATACACTGACTCGAAGTTCTAATCATGTCTAGATTCAAGAAGATCAACTTTAGGTTTTGTGTTTACTCTGGCTGGTGGTGCCATTGTTTAGAGAAGTGCCAAGCAATACTGCAATTTAGATTCAACAATGGAGGTCGAGCATATGGCAGCTAGTGATGCTTTGAAAGAAGTAGCATGGCTCTGCAAGTTTCTTGGGGATTTTGGGTAGTTCCTAGTATGGATAAGGTAGTATCATTGTACTATCATAATAGTATAGTGGTAGCTAATGCTAAGGAACCAAGATTTCACAAGAAGAGTAAGCATATTAATCAAAAGTATCATGTGATAAAGTACTTCATTGAGGGCTGGCATGTTGTAGTATGCAAAATTACATTGGAGGACAATTTAGCTGACCCATTCACAAAGACACTAATTGTGAGAGTTTTGGAGAGGCATGTGGAAGCTACAAGGATGCAGGATTTGTCACATTTACTCACTTAGTACAAATAGGAGATTGATAGACATGTATGCCCTAAGGAGTAAAAATATAATATGTTTTTGGAGATATTTTTATCAATAAAGAATTTATTATTATTCATATACCAAATCTTGTCCTCTTTATGTTTATCTTTGTTGATTGTATGATAAGCAAACAAAAGTCTGAGACTGTTGATATAAGCCTTTAGAATCAGGCATATGATGGACAGATTATACGAAAGACATGATACTAAAGTGACGATCTAAATTATAAGATCTGTAATAGAGAAAATAAAGTTGGACGCTTTATTTATGCAAAGATTGTTATGTTGTCTATGTCCCTGACGAGAGATGGTTTGTCTTGGCCATTGGAAGTGGACTTTGCAAATGGAAACATTGGTACATTGTGATGGGTGACAATGTATTAGATCAGAACATAAATTACAATTGATTTGGATTAATAATTTTTTCTAGGTAAATCAATTCAATTTAGGCAATCATATGTGTTGTATCTTAATCATGAGATAAATAGTAGGCCCGTTGTCTTGACTTATGCTTTTAATGTACCAAAGAGTGACATCCACATTTTATGTTGGTACGCATGCTGTACATTAGAGGTATGACTCTTGATAGCATAGACTTGTTATTAATAGATATGGAATCCCTAGCATATCTTTAGGAGTTGATGATATCTGCTTATATATGTTATCCTGTAATTAGAAAACTAGAGCGCTCAACTATTTGGACACATAAGTGTAATTGAAAGGTATATTGTCTTTGGATGGTATATTTTTTGATGGTGAGATAATGAAACGTTAAAGAAAAATGATCAACAAGGTAAGAAAGAATTTATCCTTAAGCCAATTATGGATAATCCTATGGGGATACTATACATTATAATATCTCATGGAGACTTAGCTATTTGGGCTTTGTAATTCTAAGTAGTTCGAGAGTGTAGCTCTAAGCATTTAGTGAAGTAACGTTAGAGTTGATAATTATGAAATGTATATCTAGGATATTGGGTTTCATAACTATCAGGAGCTTGAACTATATAGGTCTATTAGGTCCCCTTTGTTAGCTCATAATAAATCCTGTAATGATAAGGCATGTTTTTCCAATAAATTGGTGACTTATGTTAAATTGTTAGAATTGATAAAATTCAATAGGATCGGATAATTCATGTCTGTTTATTGGTTGAATTAATTTTGTGTAAATTAATTCAAGATAAACTTTTTGAATTATCTAAAATATTTATTTTCCTAGAGATTATCTAGATATGACTGTTTTAATTAAATAACTTCTCTATTAGGTTATTTGAATTAAAACCGAAGTTCTATCCCAAGAATCTCAAGTGGGAAATAGAAGATTCGTGTGGTTCATTTATCATACGTTTAGTAGGTCGATCTTTAAGTTTGGCCTACCAATGTTGTAAGTTCAATAGGCCAATCTGCTAGTTTGGCCTACCAACCAAACGATAATCTGATTATGCATTTTTTAGCATATGTTAATCTAGATTTGAATTTTCAAAACCTTATCCAATAAGGACTAACCCCTGGGTCCAACCTCTATAAATAGGGAGTGAAGCTCATATGTTATTTAGATAAGTTGAGAAATCAAGAGTGAGCACTCTATACTGTGAGTCTCCAAAATTCCCTGAGAACTATTGTTCACAAATTACCAACTTTAGTTTTGGATTTTCTCAATTGGATGGATGAAGAGTCATTGAGAAAAGCTATATGACGTGCGCTCACATGCACTCCGATTAAAGATAGAGAATAGCAAAGAAGCTAGTTGGTTGAGGTTTTTCTACAACACCTTTCTCTTCACAGGTTGCAGGAGCTTTTCGGCAAACAAGGTTAGTAAGATCTAGTTAATCTACACATATAGCATGTCAAACTTATGTTTTGAGAAATATTCTATTTAAAAGTTTTAAAATTTTCGCCGTGTACTGTTTTTCCAACACCGGTTGCTTACTTTATTATGCCTCCTAAACACACAATGAATATGATTATATTCTTGAATTCATACTGAGAAAATCAAATGACATAATTACATAAATAGGAGTCTGCTAATAATGCAGGATTAAGATCATCTTATATATGACCATCAGTCGATGTGATTAGAACTTACTATATCTTAATGGAAATTATTTAGCTATTTATATCACATTATGTCATGATCCTATATAATTTCATTCCTATAGTGTACTTGTTTAGTGACTCACTATATTAATGGTTCGGATAAGACCATTATGTTCTTAATGAAAATGATGAGTACTAGTAATACTCAATTGAATATTCTATAACCTGATTAAATAATTAATTACAAATTATTGACATTTTTATTATTTGTTAGACTAGGTACCCTAAGGAATAAATGTTACAATAGTTTTTGGAGGCATTTAATTAATAAAGAGTTTATTATTTATTTCATATATCCAACATGTCCTTCTTATGTTCAATTTTGTTGAATGTATGATAAGCAAATAAAATTATGAGACTATGAATCTAAACCTTTAAGATCATGCATATGATAGACAGACTAGCTAGAAGACAAGAATCTAAAGGTGATAGTCTAAATGGTAAGATTCTAAATGATATGATCCGTAATCGAGGGAATAAAGTTTGGCTCTTTATTCATGTTAAAATTGTTATATTGTCTACATTCCTAATGGGATGACTAATCTTATTCATCAGAGTTGGATTCCATGAGTAGAATATATTATCATTGGTAATGATATATTAGATCAAGACTAAATATAAATTGATTTGATTAATAATTCTATTTATTTAAATCAATTTACTTTAGACAATCACATATGCTGCTTCTTAATCCTAAAATGTATCAATGGGCTTGTACTCTTGAATTGTATCTTATGACGTACTAAAGGGTGACATCCTAAATTATATGAAGGTACATGTGCTAGTACATTGATGACATGACTCTTGATTGACATAGACTCGTTATTTATAGATATAAAATCTATAGCTCTTTTGTAGAGTTACTTATATCCTTTTATTGGCATTATCTTGTAATTTAAAACTAGAGCACTTAACCATTTGGATACATAGGTATAACCGTATAGTATACTTTTGTATTGGTTATAAATAGTAAGTATTTTAATAGTGAGATAATGTAACATAAGATAAAAATAATCAGGAAGATAAAGCAAAATTTTATCCTTAAGCCGATTATGAATATCCTATGGGCTTGCTACACATAATGATATGTCGTAGATGTTTAACTGATTGGAGTTTTGTAATTATATGTAGTTCGAGAGTATAGCTTAAAGCTTTTAGTGAAGTAGCTTTAGAGTTGATAATTATAAATTGTACATGTTAGGGACGCCATTTTATAATTATAGGAGCTTGATCTATAAAAGTCTATTGGGTTCCTTTGCTAGCACACAAAATTTCCTATAACAATATGTTGTGTCTTTCTGAAAAATTGGTGACTTATGTTAATTCTTCATATTGGAAAAAATTTGATTAATTAGATTTAATAATTCATATTAGTTTGTTAGTTGAATTAATTTTATAAATTAATTCAAAATACATAAGTTGAATTATTTGAAATATATTTTATTTGAATATGGAATTATCTATTTAGAATTGTTTTAATCATATAACTTCTCTATTGGGTTATTTGAATTAAAATTGAAGTTCTATAATAGATACTTAAGTCAAATAAAGTAGTATTTGTCCATTAAACATGAATGGATGAATCAAGATAACTTTCTAGAGCTGGAAAAATGAGTGGGAATGTTTGCCATGACTGGCCATCCAACTGGACATAGTGTTGGCCAGTTGACCAGACCCTATCACATCAACTATCCATGTCTAATGCATTTTACTCCAAAATTGATCTAAACTTGAATTTATGAAGCTTAATCCATTAAGAATGAGTCCTAATCTGACCACTATATAAAGGAAGGGTTTTTCCATTATTTCTTAGATCACTTAAGGATTTTAGAGAGGGTATTCTATTTAGAGACACTCTGAAACTCCCATAGGGCTATTGTTCAACATCCCAAACCTTAGCACTTGGTTTTCTCAAATGGTTGAAAGGAGACGTTGCCTGAGGAAAGACTAAATGAGGTGTGCTTACTTGCATTCTGATCATAGAAAAGATAATAGCGAAGAAGACCAGTTGGTTGAGGTTTTTCCAGTAGTGGTTCTCTTGCAGCGGTTTTGATAGAAATCTTTCTTATTCAAAAATGTGTTTTTAAGTCTATAAGAGTTTCACAAGATCTTTAATTAATTTTTATATATAGCATGTCTAACTTGTTAATTTAAAAAAGGTTTTAAATAAAATTTTTAAAAAATTTCATTGCATATTCGTTTTCCAATAATTGGTATCAGTGCAATGGTTTTATATTGATTTTACGAGTTTGTGACCATGCTATATACTTAAATTATTTGATCTTAATCTCTTCTATGGTTGAATTGAATTTTTCAAAGAGTTGGCACTCTAAGGTTTCTATATTATCATATGTTATCAAACAAATTATATGATAAATTATTAATAAATTGTTGTTAATTAAATTTTTGATTTAATTATTATTTTCATTAATTAATTTTTATCAGTTATGGTTCCCTAGAGGTTAAAATTTGTATCTAGATTTTTCAAGAAATTAGATGGTAGTCTATCATCGTCGTCAAGGTTTGTTATTTATTTTTTTTTTAGAAATTCTACAAGCTAGAAATAAGATAGGTTTTGGTTGTAAATTTCTATTAAATTTGTTAAAGATGGGTCTAAGAGATAGAGATGATTGATGGTTTATTAGTTCTTTCTGTTTATAAATTTTTCCTAAGTTTTTAAATTGTTATTAAAATTAAAACTTGAAAAATAATGAGTAAATTAGTTCTCAGGTCTAGGTTCTATGACAAGCCGTTCAACTACCCCTGGGGTAGTCTCATCAACCAAGCTTGGCTTCATAGCCGGTCTATCAGACAGAGTTGGTCGACCAGCCCCTGTTATAGGCGATCTACTACTCGGTGCCAAACGGCAAATTTTTGTTATTTTTTGATAGTTTTCTTTTTTGAGACAATTTAAGAAAAACAAATAAAATTTTTATGTTAGCTAGAGAATAATTTTCGATCTATATGAGATTGAAATTGAAGATGGATGGCACATGAAAAATGATTCAATCAGAAAATACAAGATGAAGAATCGATATATGTTTTGATTTAACTTTTGTAATCTTTATTTTCTTTTCTATAGCATGGAGTTGTAATATTCTAGGGTGGAATAATAATATTATGGTTATTTATTATATTGCTTGTCGCTTTGCTTATTGCGCTGCTTGTTTGCTTTATAATTTGATTTACCACGCATGTTGATAACATGCCAGGTATAATAGGGAGTATTGCTAATTAAAAGTTATTCACAAAAAGCTTGATTTCTAAAATATTGAGTGGGAGAAGGTTTTTAAAGTGAGCATGGCCATGCCTTCATCATTGGCCCATAGACAACACATGATGTTTTTGACCCCTAGGAAAGGATACATCATGTACCGGGTTAGATCTCTGAAAGAATAATTTTCTTTAGCATGTTTTATCATTGTTCACCCTTTGGTGATAATTATAAACCTGGATAAAGTAGTTGAAACATTGGTTAAACACAAATTGATTTTATTATTAACCTCTTCTAGGAGCTCTGTTAATAAAATTAATGGCTAAAGAAAGCGATTATTAGTATATGCTAAATTAGATAGGTCTTAGATAGTATATACTAATTAGAAGGGGTTTATGTTTCTAATTGAATTTATCAAGTATCCCTTAGGTGGCTTGTTGAATTCTAAGTTAGGAATTATTGTTTTAAGGTTGTGATTTTTTTAAGGTTTTGACACAAAAACATTATGTGCTTACTTGTTTGTATTATCTTAATAAAATTATTATTTGGAGTTTGCTTATGTTTCATATATGAACTTTATTGTAGATCAAAATGTGTAAAATGTTTTATCTTCGATACTTGATAAAAATAGTTTAACTAACAAGAACTATAATGATGGAAAATGGAACCTAAATATTGTCCTATCCTTTGAGAAACTAAAATTTGTGCTAAACACACCAAGTCCTCCTACACCTACCAGTAAATCTACTAATGAACAAATCTAAGTGTATGGTTGTTGGAAAGATGCTAATGTTTAGGCCTGTTGTTATATCATGGCTACCATGAATAACATGCTACAAGCTCAACATAAAGATCATGAGATTGCTTGCCAGATCATGGATAATCTTAAGGAGTTGTTTGAAGGCCAGGCCTTGACAAAGCAGTAAGGGGCTATTTCGAAGCTTCTTAATTGCAAACAAAAACTTAGGACATCTATGAAGGATCACATGAAGTTGGTCATGGGTTATCTCGTGGAGTCTCAAACCCATGGAGATGACTATGGTCTTTGAGAATATTTCTAAGTAGTTTATCCCGTTTAGAGCATCATATAACTTAAGCAATAGACAAGATGTGACCATAACTGAGTTGATAAAGTAGTTGCAGGAGTTTGAAAACTTGATCAGGGAAGCTCTGATTGGTGGCGAGGCAAACTTGGTAGTTGCATATAGCTCCATCACCAACTTTGAAAATGGAAAGAAAGAAAAGGCCAAGAATGAGAGGTCTTCTATTTGGCAAAGAACCAGGATAAGAAGAAAAAGAAGAAGAACTCGAAGAAGCTAAAGTGTTTCTACTCTAGGAAGTTCGAGCACATCAAGAAGAATTGCAAGCACTTCCAAGCTAAAGGAGGTAAATGCAAACTTTTGGCTATTAAGGCTTGTTTAGTGGAAGAATCATGTGACACCTAGGTCACAGATCTTAGAGTAACTAACCATGTTTGTGTTTCTCTATAAGAGTTTAAGGAAACGAGAAGTCTGCTACATGAGCACTTCATATTGTGGATGGGTGTGGATGGAAGACGTCCATTTTTATTTTGATAGTTATAGGAATGTAGTTTTAAGAGATTGTTTTTATATTATTAAACTTAAAAGGAATTTAATTTATGTTGCTTGTTTATTGAATGTTTCTTATTTAGTTTCTTTCAATAATAAAGTTGTGATTCATAAAAACCAATCTTTTATTTTAGTGGATAGATGCAAAACAACCTACATTTTATCGAACCTAAGATAGACTCACTACTAAACACTAAAATAAATGATAATTCTAAAAGACTTAAGACTTCTCACTGTAATAAGACTTACCTTTGGCACTTGCGATTATGTTACATTAGCCTGAATAAGATTCAAAAGTTGGTAAGGGATGGACCTTTAAATCATTTAGAGGTGAAATCAATACAACAATGTGAGTCTTATTTGGAGGACAAAATGACCAAAAGGCCCTTCAACTCTAAGGGCAATTGGGCCGAAAGGGTTCTAAAACTTATGCATAATGATGTTAGTAGTCTCATGAACATCAAGGCACAAGGAAGGTATGAGTATTTTGTCCCTTTTATTCATGACCACTCAAGATATATGTACCTTTATCTTATGCTTTATAAGAGCAAATCCTTTAAGAAGTTGGGAGTTTCAGGCAAAAGTTAAGAAGCAATTACATAAACCTATAAAGGCACTTCGATCTAATCGAGGTGGTGACTACCTCTTCGATAAGTTCTTAGGACAATTAATAGATTGTGGGATTTTATCCCATTTGACTGCGCCTAGCACTTCACAGTAGAACGACGTGGTTGAGAGAAGGAATAGGACTTTGTTAGACATGGTTTGGTTCAAAATGAGTTATTCCACATTGCCATTGTCTTTTTGGGGATCTGCATTACAAACTATATGTTATCTTTTGAACATGTGATTTCAAAATTTATTCCTAAAACTCCTTACGAGATGTGAATGGGTAGGAAGGCATCCTTAAACCATATTCGCATATACGGATGTCCTACTCATGTCCTCAATAAGGAAGCAAATAAGTTGGAAACACGTTAAAAAATTTACGTGTTTGTAGGACATCCAAAGGGGACAAAAGGGGGTTATTTTTATAACCTAAAAGAAAATAAAGTCGTGGTTTCAACGAATGTGACTATCCTTGAGAAAAGTTACATGAATGACTTTAAGACTCATAGAAAAGTGGTCATCAAGGAGCAGGTGGGCAATCGTTCTAAGGGTTCTAGTTGAAATAAATCCAACCAACATAGAAAAACTAGCCAAACAACAACCGAGGGAGCTTCTGTGTATTAGGAAGATAGAACGTCAACCTGAAAGGTATATGATTGATGGTGAAACCTATTTTGCTAAATCAGTTGGTCATGATAGGGATCCTTACACTTACAAAGAAGTTATTGAGGATGTTGATTCAAAACTCTCAACAGAAGCTATGAACATTGATATGAAGTATATAAAGACTAATCAAGTCTAGGAGCTTGTGGACCTTCTTGAAGGGACCCATAAGGTGTAAGTGGGTCGACCAAAGAAAGAAAATTGTAGATGGAAAGGTCAAAACCTATGAAGGCAGATTGATAGCAAAGGGTTAGACACAAAAGGAAGGAATCAATTACGAAAAAATGTTCTCGCCTATAGCCATTCTTAAGTCTATCCACATTCTCTTGTCCATTGTTGCCGTTCTTGATTATGAGATTTGAAAAATAGATGTCAAGATGGCATTCTTGAATAATGATCTTGATGAGACCATATATATGGTACAACCATATGAGTTCAAAGCTTAGGGTCAAGAGAATAAGCTTCATAAGTTGCTAAAGTCTATTTATGGACTTAAGCAAGCTTCCAATTCTTGGAACATAAGATTTGATCAAGTGTTCAAGACTTTTGGGTTCAAACAAATCATGGATGAACCATGCATTTATAAACACATTAAGGATATGAAGGTAGTTCTTCTACTGCTTTATGTAGATGAATTTTTGCTTATTGGCAATGGCATTGGGCCATTGTCATTGGTCAAACTATGGTTGACCTAGTAGTTTAACATGAAGGATTTAGGTGAAGCTAATTATGTTCTAGGTATCTAAATCTTTAGAGATAAAAAGAATAAAATAATAGCTTTATCAGAAGCAACCTACCTAGATAAGATTCTCGAGAAGTATAGAATGCAAAATTCCAAGAAAGGTGGGCAACCATCTAGGTCCAGAATTACTCTTTCTAAAAAAGTTTCTCCAAAGTCTGGTGAATAAAGATAACACATGAATAAGGTAGCCTTATGCCAAAGTCAGGATTGTGAGAATACTAGTTACATCTAGGACCTAACCATTGGGTTACGGTTAAGTATATTTTAAAGTACCTGAGAAGGATTAGAGGTTATATGCTAGTGTATTATGGTCAGGATCTAATACCTCTTGGATACACTGAATCAAATTTTTAGTTTTGTTTGGATTCGAGGAGATTGACTTTAGGATTTTTGTTTACTCTGGAAGAGTGTGCAATTGTTTAGAGAAGTGTCAAGTAAGATTACCCTTAAGATGCAACTATGGAGGCTGAGTATGTAGCAACCAATAAAGCTTCAAAAGAGGCTGTGTAGCTCTACAAGTTTCCTAAAGATCTTAAGGTAGTTCCTAGCATAGATAAGTTGATAATGCTATACCATGATAATACTATAGCAATAGCTAATGTTAATGAACAAAGATTTCATGAGAAGAGCAAGTACATACATCAAAAGTATCTTGTGATATAGGACTTTGTAGAGAATGGACATGTTGCAGTATGCAAGATTGCATTTAAGGGCAATATAGCTGATCCTTTCATAAAGACACTACCAACAAGGGCCTTCAAGAAACTTGTAGACTCTATGTGAATACAAAACATGTCTTCTTTACTCACTAAGGGCAAGTGGAAGATTGTTAGACTAGGTGCCTTAAGGATTAAATAATGTAATAATTTTTAGAGATATTTAAGCAATAAAGAGCTCATTATTTATTTCATATATAAAAAATGTCCTTTTTATGTTCATTTTTGTTGAATATGTAATAAGCAAACAAAATTTGAGATTGCCAATCTAAATTATATGATGGATGGATTATAAAAAAGATATAATTTTAAAAGTGATAGTCTAAATGTTAAGGCCTATAATTGATGGAATAAAGTTGGGTGCTTTATTCTTGTTAAGATTGTTATGTTGTCTACATTCCTAATGGGAGATGACTTGTCTTGGTCATCGAAGTTGGTCTCCACGAGTAAAAACAACGGTATATTGTCATTGGTGATGATATATTAGATCAGGACTAAAGATGAATTGATTTGATTAATACTTTCGTTTGTTTAAATCAATTTACTTTAGACAATTATATGTGTTACTTTTTAATCTTGAAATGAATCAATAGGCATGTATTCTTGACTTATGTCTTTTGAAGTATCAAAGAGTAACATCTTGAATTATATGAAGGTACACATGTTGGTACGTTGGAAATATGACTCTTGATTGACATAGACATGTTATTCATATATATGGAATCCATAGCTCTTTTGTAGAGTTAATGATATTCTCTTATGTGCAATATCCTGTAATTAGAAATTGGAACACTCAACTATTTCGATACATAAGTGTAACCAAATGATATACTAATTGTATTGGTTATGAATAGTAAGTATTCCTATGGTAAGATAATGGAACATAAGATAAAAATTAACTAAGAAGGTAAAATAGAATTTTATCCTTAAGGCAATTACGAATATCTTATAGGGATGTTACACATTATGATAAGTCATAGATGTTTAGCTTATTGGAGTTTTGTAATTATATATTGTTCGAAAGTGCAGCTCAAAGCTTTAAGCGGAGTAGCTTTAGAGTTTAACATTATAAATTGTATGTGTCAGGGACATGTTATTTTATAATTATAGGAGCTCGATTTATATAAGTCATCGGGTCCTTTTGCTAGCTCACATAATTTCCTATAATGATACGGTGTGTCTTTCTAACAAATTGGTGACCTATGTCAATTCTTAAGATTTTCTAAAATTAGATTAATTGGTTTTATTATTCATTTTAGTTCATTGGTTAAATTAATTTTGCTAATTAATTCAAAATAAGCAAGTTAAATTATTTGCATATGTAATTATCTATTTAGAATTGTTTTAATCAGATAACTTCTATATTGAGTTATTGGAATTAAAATTAAAGTTCTATAATAGATAGTTGTGTCAAATAAAGTATGATTTATCCATTAGATTCAAATGGGTGAATCAAGATAACTCTCTGGAGCTAGAAAAATGCATGGAAGTGTCTATCACAATAGTCTAGTCAATAAGACATAGTGTAGGCTTGTTGACTGGACCATGCCACATCAACTATTCCTCGTCTAATGCATTTTTACTTTAAAGTTGATCCAAACTCAAATTTTGGAAGCCTAATCTGATAAGAATGAGTTCCAATCTGACCACTATATGAAGAAAGGGTTTTCCCATTGTTTCTTAGATCACTTTAGGAATTTAGAGAGGGTATTCTATTGAGAGAAACTTTGAAGCTCCCATAGGGCTACTGTCTAACATCTCAAATCTTAGCTCTTATTTTCCTCAAGTGGTTGGAAGGAGATATTGTCTGAGGAAAGACTGAATAAGGTGTGCTTACTCGCATTCCGATCATAATAAAAAAAATAATAAAGAAGACCAGTTGGTTGAAGCTCTTTCAGTAGCAGTTCTCTTGTAGTACTTTTTGATAGAAATCTTCCATGTTAAAAAATGCGGCTTCTAAACTAAAAGAGGTACATAAGATCTTTAATTAATGTATATAAATAGCATGTCTAACTTGTTATTTGAAAAAAAGTTTTAAACAAGATTTTTAAAAAATTCCACTGTGTTTTCACTTCCAACGTTATCATCCTTAAATATAAACTTCTTATATATAACACTTTATATAATATTTAAGGTCACATAGATAATTATAAATTTTTATGATGTTTATAAAGCATTCAAAATTTATGCACACAAATATAATGAAAAATTCACTTTATTTGTTTATTTAGAAAGTCCTTTACAAGTATCATATATTTTAAGGGCATTTATCTTAACAATCTCCCACTTGCCATAAAACATATGAGACCTATCTCTTTATCCATAACCCTCCAAATGCTTCTAAAAACTTTAACAAGCAAGGTCTTCATAAGCAGATCTGTAAGGTTGTCTTCTGACATGATCTTCATCACAATCACATCATCAATCTTAACAATCTCGCAAATCAGATGATTAGTTTTCTATATATGCTTTGTACTCTTGTAGATTCTTGGTTTGTTTTTATTAGCAATTAGAACACTATTGTCACATATGGTTTAATCGGTTTATTCGTATTCGTAACAACTTCCAGATTGGTCAAAAGCTTACGAATCTAGATTGCTTCCATGGATGCTTCAAAACTATCCACTAACTTAGCCTACATTGTTGTTTGTTGGAAAATCGTATGTATAATATCATGTAAACAAGTAATATGATCATCAATAGAGCCGTTCCCGTAGAGGTTTTGTTTAATTTTTATTAGTTACCAAAATTTAACTCTTAGATTATTTGAACAATAGATTAAAAATAAAAATAAAAATTATAATTAATTTAACAAAATCTAAATAAACTAAATATAACTAATGAAGTAAAATAAAATAAAATAAAATAAAATAAAATGCTTTATGGATAAAATTTCACCTCATCATGTTAGCAAGCATCAATTAATGATCTTAATTGTGTTATTAGTTGAATAAAAGCCAAAGTATCCTAAATTCTCTAAAAGCCCCTTCTAGTAGTCATTTGAAAATATTTTACATTAATTAATAAACTATATTCCTATGTCTACTAATTAATTAGAATTCATTAGGTTCTAGGATTGCACTATTGGAAACATAATCATAATAGGTATATTCCTATCCCACTAACATTTCGTTACTCTATGCTTAACGTGTAAATTCCACTCTTGGTAATGATTTATGGTTTCCTAATCGACTAATTAATGATCAATCAACTAGAAGTATTAACACCGCATAGAATAATTATTCAACATAAATTAGACAACAACAATTAATTTGAAAAAATGAAAAATCAAAGCAACAAAAATTAAGCTACATCAAAATCCCTATAATAAGCAATCAAACCATGAATAAAAATACAAATAAATCATACCAATATTTAAGCATTTTTAGAATATACAAAGATTTAGAAAAAGAAAAATAGAGAAGAAAGCATGAAAATAGAGTTCTTACAAACTCCAAAATCTTCTTCTCTAATCTTCATCTTTTTCCTTTTTATAGCTCCAAAAATACTCTCTTGTTGGTATTTTATTGAAAGTAAAAGTCTCAATCTATAACTAAAACTAAATTCTAAAATCTTAAAATAAAATCCTGAATAAAAATTTATATCTTTTTTTTTTTAATTTTGTTTTTCCCCATTTTCTCACTCTTGGGATCAGCTCCCTCAAAAACCAAGAATGGCCTCCTCAGATTCTCTTACTCAAATAGAAGCCGACTTTTCCTTTTCTTCCTTGCCCAACAAAGCAAGAAGAGGGAGACAATTGAGTGCATTGAGACTTCGGTGCATGCAAACATGTGGCAAAAAAGAGTGGAATGGTTAAGCGGGCGACGCGAAAACTCAGCGTTGGTCCAGACTTGAGGCTGCATGGAGACAGATGTCCGGCGTGAAGTGCTAGATCTCACCTTGGTTGTGAGTGTGCCTCGTAGCTAGACATGTGTCCCGCAGAGGAAGGGCGAGGGCTATTGGATCGAATAGAAATAGGGGCCGTCGGGAATCCAAGTGCGGATCTTGGGTGTGGTGGACATTTTAGGTTGAGTCTGAATTCAAATTTCCTTAATCCTTTTGACCCCAAATTAGTTCAAAATTGCGAAATTGCCTTTTTCACCAACACAAAAGAGGAAAATAAAATAAATAAATGGGATGATAATAATAATAACAATAATAATAGTAATAATTCAATTAAAATAAAATAAAATAAAAACAAATCAAATTAAATTAACAGAAACAAAAATAAAAATATAAAAATAAGCAAAGTTAAATATAATTAAATAAAAATGTTAAGAACATGGTAAAAATATGTATATTAAAGTATATGAATTATTCTATTTTCATAGAGTTATCAATTGTAAAGTTGGAAACATACTTTTGTTTTATACTCCTTCAAATAATGGCTCTACCTCCTAGAGTAAATATGGAACCAAAGATCAACTTTCGATCGTTCCGATCTGATTGAAAATCATAATCAATGTGTCCATTTAGAGATAGAGCTCCACTAAAATGCACTAGAATATAGTTTCTCGTTCTCCTATGCTACTTGAGAATGCACTTTAGAACCATCTAGTGATCAAATCATAGATGTGACTAAAACTTACCCACTATTCCAACTACGTAGCAAAGGTCAGGCCTAGTACATTACATAACATACATAAGGCTTGTGACTGTCATTGCATAAGGCAAACATCTCATGTCCTCTTCCTATTGAAGAGTCTTTTGACACTATTCCTTATAGAGATTAATACCGTACCTGACAAGCACTTTTTCTTTGTACTTAGTTTGAGATAATACCAACAGCTTCTTCTTGCAATCTCGAATCAACTGGATCCTAAGAACCAAGCTTATATCTCCAAAATTTTTCATTTGGAATTGGCTGGCTAACCATTCCTTTACTTGTAACATTGACTCCATCGATTTAGTCATATCTGACTAGCCTAGAAAGCATTACTTCTCATAGATTTTTTATTTAAAGAAATTAAATATTTAATCAAATAACTATATGCAACGAAATTATCAAAATCAAAATTATTATACAAAATCTAAAGAAACTCAAACATTAAAATATCAAAGTGTAATAGCTTAATCATCGGACTGCAACTTTCACTTTTTATTGAACTTTAGATTCTTTTACTCAGCCAACCTTTGTTCAATGTTTAATGAATAAGCTAACTAACTTCATCACAAGAACAACATGAGCTAATACCCTATAAGTATAAACTATGCAATTCGATATAATGGCACAATGTATAGGCTCATAAAATTTCCATCGCATATGCCATATCATAAAAATGTCTAATGCAAGTATAGTTATGTATACCATGAGGTGCCTGCCTAGGCCTATTGTAAAGCATGCATGCATACTAACAAACTTTCACTAAGCAATAAGTGCCTCCATCTAACCCATGCAACACTATAGTTCCTTGATCCTAGGAACTACAAAAAGGTCCAAAAATGATCCCAATTTATCCCATGAAACCATTTGAGTCCGAATCTAACTCATAGAACTTAATTAAGGTCACTTACAAGCAATCTACATAGGGCACATATAAACCGTCTCTTTCTTGTAGTACAATGATTTTCGTTAGAAAACTATTCATGTTTAAACATTAATCTTGTGATGCACGTTAGTCAGGCTATTTATTAGGCATAAACAAAGGTTGGCTGAGTAAGAGAATCTAAAGTTCCATGAAAAGTGAAGTAGAAGTCCCATGATTAGGCTATTACACTTTTGATATTTTAATATTTGCATTTCTTTACCATTTTTTAATAATAATTGTGATTTTGATTATTTTGTTGCATATAATTATTCGATTAAATATTTAATTTATTTAAAAAAAATCTATGATAAGTAGCACTTTCTAAGCTGGCCTGATAGGGCTAAATTGATAAATGGCCTATAAGCTTAAGGGTCGTTACAATTTTTGATATCAGAGTAATACGTTTCTGGTGGCAAAGTTAGAAGTCATGCGGCAGTGAACTCAATCAACCTTTCTATGGAGTTGGTCGATGAGTCATTAAATTTAAATTAATGTGTTCTTTGCAATTTTTGTGCATGTTATATTTATTTGCACAATTTTTTAATTCTGAAAGTGGTTGCAATAGAAATGGATAATACAACAAGTATAGTATAAAGGGATATTTTAGGGGGGAGTAAGTTAAAGGATATTTGGAAACTAATTAAAATTAGAAGATCTAGGTCACTCCAATGCTCTAAACTGTACTACTATCATACGTCATTTGGAGCGCAAGGAAGAGATAAGATTAAACAAGACTTAAGGGAAGGCTTGAGAGATTATATACAGGTGTTAACTGTAATAATTGGTATTGTGCAATTTTTATAGGCCTTGCCATTTTAGAAAATCAAAAAAAGATGTTAGAGATTTTACCTCATGCTTTCTTCGAAGGTTCACACCAGTAGAGAGTGCAAGCCACAAGAAATTTATATCTTTGATTGGTATTTGCAAATTTGGATCCTTTTCTAGTGTCCATGAAACCACCTTTTAATCCAAAACATGTTAGAAAAATAAAAAGAATTGAGTTAAAGGAGTGAGTATAATACATATGTGAGTGTTGTTTATGTGAATATAGATATGGTTCTTTAGCAGACAGTTATGTTTACTTATGCATACATATACATTATGAAGTAGATACCTTTAATATGTAATTATTTTCTATGCCGGATATATGTAAAAATAGGTAGTTAGTTGCGTAATTTTATGTACTTTAATTATCGCTAGATATGAAAGACATAATCAAGCTTGTATTTAATAATGTCACAATAATAACTATTTTTTATAAATATATTTTTGTCTTTATGATCACATACTATTGCTATATAAAGAAGAAAGCATATGAATTGGATTCTTAGGATGTTAATTCAGAGATGTAAAATGACTAGTCAAAGTATTTTTTTTTCCTTATGTCGTAAAGAACTGCTAGACTTCTCTGAAGTATTCTAGTTATTACTATGTTCAACTCATTTGCTTAGTCTTTTATTCTTTCCTTTATACACTACGAGCAATAATCATAATAACATTCATTCATCTTCAAATTGTGGCTCTCATAATCATAAAGGACCAAAAAAAAAAAAAAAAAGAAGAAAAAAACACCTTGCTGTGTTTTCTATCTAAAAATTAAGTTCAACATATTTAGAGGTTTCTTTACTTAGCTTTCAACAAGGTACAATAAACTGTTTATCTTTTGTATTATCTGATGTATACTCTTTACATTGATTAGTTATATTTTATGTAGTTCTATATGAATCATATGCTTGAGGAAAATATGTCACTTTATTTGTGATCAGCATATATATATATATATGAGGATATTTAAGCATGGAATTTAAGTAAGTGAAAATTAAATTTAATATATATATATGTATTTTTCCTTTGTATGAATTTCTAACCACAAGTACCAATGAAGGCTTTTTGCCTAAACCTGCAAGCCCACAAGGTCAAGTTTTAGCATAGGATTGATGAGTTAAGGATTGCATCTCCTGTAAGGATTAAAATTTAAAAACTAACAATTATTGCAACTACAATGATCAAGCTTTATGAAGGAAATTGAAATTTAAAGGAAAATGAAACTAATGAAACTAATCAAACAAAACCAAAGACAAAAGAAATAATTTACAATATGGACAATCTATGCATAAATACGCAAATTGATATCCCTATTTAACTTGGTTAATTACACATCCATTAAGCCCAATCCTTAATTTGATTATCAAGGCATTGATCGCCTCTTGGCCTCATAAAAACCAAGATTCCCAAGTCGATTACCTACGTATGCTTGGCCCTCCTAGATCTCAACAAGAACATGGACTATGTTTCCTAAGTAACAATAAATGAGTCAATCTCTCCTGAGTATTAAAATTCATAAAATGCATTAACTAATTCATTGGCCAAATAAACTAGAAGCATTAGGCATAGAGAAACACAAATGAAATTACATTAACAATCAACAAAATAATCCAAACATAATCCAAATCCAACTAAATCAAGCTCTAGAATAGGAAATTTAACCAAAATAGATAAATCCATTACTAATCTCTTCATGAAATTTACACAAGTAAATATATTCAATACACAATTAGAAATACCAAAATTGATCAAGATTAAGGTAGAGAGAGAAAGGAAGAAGAAACTCTTTATGAAGATGTACTTTAATCCTTGATTCCTCTAAGAATCTACCAAAATCCTCCAAGAATCCTTAACTTTAAGCTTTCTTTCCTTGGAATTTTAGGTTTTCACTCATGGGTTTCTTTCTCCCAATTCCTCCACACTTTGCAAAAGGGGGTTCTAGGGTTTTTAAGAGGCTGTGGATCATTCTACATCAAATTTGGGCCATTCGATCAAGATTTTAGGGCCAAGATTGCCTAAGAATTGAAATCAGCAAGAAACAGTGCTTAGGGGGCTCCCTAGGGGCACGCGATTATGTAGCTCTCACCTACCTTTTGTGTGTGTTCTAAGCTAGCATGCAGCTACACGCTCCACTAGACAATGCAACCCCCATTTTTGGCACTGCAACACTGGACAGTAACACCCCAAAGTTAATTAAATAGAATTAGAATGTTAAATGGTGAATTAGTGTGCCATGATAAGTGTTTTAAACTTAATTTGATTACTTTGTGGAAACCTTGTGTTAATTACTTTTTGATGATTTTTAATTATTCTAAATTGTTTTTGATTATTAATTTAAGTTTTAATAAAACAATTTGATTTAAAAACAGTGTGTAGTTGCTCACAGCTTTGTGCAACTACTTTTCTCTCTCTTCTTCTATTTATTTCACTCTCTCTCTCTCTCTCTCTTCATTTCTCTCGTTCACCTTCTCTCTCTTCTCTTCCCTTCTCTCGGATTCTCTCACTCTCTCTCATTCTCTCTCTAAAA